>LUCH01018219.1:0-16811 GCA_013368495.1 Paragonimus heterotremus
ATTTTAAAATTTCAAAAAATATTTAAAAATCGAGGATTCGCGCCAAAAGGACCGTTTTGCCTTTTGAGCGACCTTCAAGGCGAATTCCGTGAAACGGATCATTGCCGTCTGGCTACCACCACTTGCCAACTAAGTTATTTTATGGCCTTCTGTAATTCCAGCTCTCTGGCTAAATGCTCCTCTTTCACCTCTGCGACCTTAGAGACCGATTGGACACTGTCAATACCTTTAAACCTCATCTCGCCGTTCAAAGATAGACCTATCAGAGCTACAGCAAATACCGATACTCTGAAATTATGGGGCCTGCTTGTCTACTGGAATATTCTCCACAGCCTTTTAGCTTCGTAGCGTCACTGATGGGTGTGACCAAATTGCAAAACAAATATTTCGATTTCCACAACAGAGGAGCTGAGTACTGCTAGGACGGACCCGTCTCCGAACAAAGTGTAGAGGATAAACGGCCGCCGAATTCAGAACACGGGTTCAATTGAGGGTTCTACGATACTATTTTGTATGCAAAAGACTGCATAAGAAGCAGCTACATGCCTCGGCTGAAATATTCGGCATCAACAGCAAAACATTTGCCGTAAATCACAACCCGACTGCTTAAAGTTGAACGAACATCATAAAATGAATACAGCAATGCACTTCACAGATTCCTCTAATGATGCAAACAGAACAGCAAAGGTTCGCCTCTGGCGAAGCACGGTAAATGAACGCAAATGGGCTACACAGTGAATTGAAAACGAGTAAAACAATATGTATGGATGAGTAAGTGGGGTTAAGTTGCAAAACCGAGAATGAGTTATACGCAAGGGGCCAGGTAGAAAATTCGGGCGCCAGAAAGTCCTGGGAAGAATTTTCCACCAGACCCGGCAATCCGACGATACGCTTAGCCGGTGTGTCATTTGTACCAACTAATTCAAGCGTTTCTGTTCACCCGGGGACGTAGTTGACACCAAAAGATGGAATTTAGGACTATCCGACAGCTCTTCGAAGTGGATCGTTCGAGGCTCTCGGTTGCACGGCTTGCTAGACAAGGGGCTGTGCATAGCTGCCCTACAAACTAATAATTCGCAACAGATTAACGGGATTTTACCTGCCCACTGCGTTATCCTAGAGAGTCGTATTTTTGGAAAACAAGGCGCGTTTCCCGGCGCCCTTGCACAAAATGGGATAAGTGGGAACTGAAGATATTTACCCATTTGGCAGAAAATGTTATGGCAGCGTGCTTGGCAAGACTACCTAAGGCGCGCTGCTCACATCGTTGTAGTCGCTGAAAGAACACTTCACTTAGAGTATTTTGTGCGACTTGGGATTGTTCGCAGATCGGCGCGAAATTATGGGAAGTGACAGTTCGGCTTCCCTGCCACTAACTGAGATCCATCAGCGGCATATTGTACTTCACACAGATGGCAAGTATTTCATCTTATATGCTGCTGTCAAGCGATCATTAAAAGAGCATCTGCCATACAAACCTGGCGTCAGCCGACTGGTCGGATGATGTTTAGGAGTAACTTACAATTACCTGGAAAAATGAAATGACTCAAAATAAAAACATATTACCTAGAACTTCCACTACCAGTATATTATGATTTACCCCAGCGGTTTCATTAGCCGCACCTGGTGCACAACCCATGACTGAGGAGAAACGTACGACAAAAGTTCGCAACGCCACCCGAAGTATCCGCCAACGTCTTACTAGGGTCCGCAGCCCCGAGGACCGGGAGGTTGTCAACAGGAACATATGAGGGGGCGGCTGGATCACCCGGCTATGCAGAAAGCTGATGCAGACATCGGTCGGAACTAGACTTCCACAATCCAGGCTGGCTATAAAAGGCGTCTCGTAAGAACTACCACGAATACGAAGCATAAAAATAAGTGACTCGTAACCGTTGAGCGCAAAAATAATATTTCAGAGTATTTATGCCTGTTTGCAGTCAGACCGTGGCAATCAAACTTTTCCTGCAATCGAGTGAAAATTTGATGGATTCACTGAAGCATGCGCACATGGGCACATGCATTCATATACACACACACATCCATAAGCAAATATATGTGTAGGATTGTGTATATCCGTGTAAACAGTACGAATTACGTAAGAAACGTATGGTTATAAGTTCGCACAAGTAACCATAACACAGTTCAGAGAGAAACCAAGAGATACAAATATAAGCGTGTATGGGTATGGTGATTAACGCGGGCGAAAGGCGTCAACGGTGAGAACGTAAAAGAAACGAAAGGCTAGCGAAACCGGTTTCATAGTATCGCCGGTAAGTCATTACAGATTCCAAACATCCAGCTGAACAAATTATACACCTAGAAGTAAACGGTGGTAATGAAAAAATATAGCGAACTATCGGGAAATTCATTTTAGACATAAATATGTCAACTTGGCCAAGCATGAAGAACTCAGTATGTTATAACCGGAAGGCAGGTAATGCTTGAGGCGATTTCCCACAAAATTTGCACTTTCGTAGGGTAGCTTGCACTGGCTAACCAGATTACGATCATTTCCGCTGCTATGTATTATCTAAGTGTTTGCCTCTCCACCAGCTATATCACCCGATCCTTCGTTCATCATGGAACACAGAAGAGCTTTCCAGTAGTTGGCTGCTCCACGATGGACTACAGGAGTCTCCTGTAGGGTTTGCTTTCTCAGAATTACTCGGTGTCCACAACTCGTACATTCATACCTGAGGGGAAAGTCATAGAGCAGCTTCGGACCCATTTCTCCTGTCAATATTTTGCGTACCAGTAATAAGTCTCCCCGCACTTGCCCGCAGCTTTGGGGGGAAATATCAATGCAACTAAGTCTCCTTTCATAACTCCTCCCTTCACCGCAACCACAATCCTCGTGAGCGTCCTCTGAATTCCTGCTGGTTATCGCATCTCCTTCATGGTGCAGAACTAGGCCACCGCCGCTCCATCGCCAGGAAGGAACTCAACGTGTGCGGCGAACAAAATGTTTAAGGTTCCAAGCGCAAGCCTGCTGAGAGACTGTTTGATTTCCCTAGCTGATATGCTGGTACGGTCCATGTTGTCCCGCACTTTGAGTGATGGTGAGCAGGCCGCGTTCACCCTCTACCTGCTTCAACGAACGTCCACTCATACGATACGCGTCCTTTCAATATGCATAGGCACATACCTTTCGTAGTTTACAGGCAGAGCGCACTCGGAAGCCTACTCCATTGGGCGATAACGGTCGATCTGTAAACCATCCGGATCTTCCCTGATGTTACGAAGTACCAGGCCTTAAGGCCATCAGCGCACAGTAAACTGCGGTCTAATATGTCCGAGGCAGATCATTGATAAAAATTGAAAACAGCGATGAGCCCAGGACTGGGCCTCGATGCATCCCGTTGGACAACCCCGTCAATGGGAATTGGGTACCACCCACCTTGACCGAGCAGCAGCGACTGCAGTGGAGGCCCTCTATCCACTTCAATGTGGAGCTGGTAACGCCATGTTATATATATATATATATATATCGCGTAGTGCGATGCCATCGTGCACTGAATTTTGTTTAAATGACACCCTGCTGGTAATTCACTTCGAAACGGTGACTCACCTTGGCGGTAAACAACGAAAGCCGGTTTTCAAGAGTGTTCAGCGCAATTACCCAAATGCTGATTAACATCCGGAAGACTACAACAGGTTTCGGCGGCAAACCCACACAAGTTTCTTAGTCAGTTCTCAAACAGCGACAAAGGCGAGGAATCACAGGTCAATAGAGTTGCCGCCAGGGTGCCCGTACTTATATGTACAAACACACACTGTACACTCCAGATGGCACCTGCAAACGGTCTTATTTTTATGTAGTTTTCATGATAATACATCATGGATTCGCTGAGTAAGGTTGCAAGGCATAGTGTGTAGTTCACTATCGTTCTGGTGTTTGTGAAAGCCAACCTGGAGCGCCCACACGGCTTCCAAGTTGGTCAGCCCGACACATATTCTAAGATAAGACGTCTGACTAAAGCTGACGAACAGCACGACATGGATAAAATGACAAACTTCAAACGTACGCTTGAGGGTAAGGTGCCTACTGAAAGTATTGTCCAAGGTATAATGCATTCCTAAGATTTATGCAGCCCATGAAAACAAGAAGGTGAGCTGGACTCCCATGACGAGCCTGTCAAGATGCGCGGTTTACCGAAAGTGGAGGGACAATTTTGATTCCTGTTGAGAGATAAACTTTTAAGATCTGCAATTCCTGCTCCAAAAAGTTTCCTCCAGCTTTTCGTGAACTTGACAACTTAATTTTAGTTGGGGCCATTCATCAGCTGAGCTACAGTGGCTGTATAACGTGGCACGCTATGTTGATTGGTGTAAGTGGCATAGCTGTCGCGCACTGATGCCTAATGCCACGATGGCCGGCTACCGGATGGTTTTAGAATGTACATTAAAAATGTCGTCTCGCGCGTCAGTCGTTCACACATATGCTGGGACCAATACTTGTGGCTATTCTGTGGTGCAGCACAGCGTTTTACCGCTTTCATTTGCGGAATGATGCCTCCTGGGGTTACTGTCATCTGGTGGGTCTAGTTGTAATATCCCAGAAAGTCGACCATAGGAACAGCACACACTAGGTCTTATGTTTGCAAATCAAAACAAACAGGGTCTGCCTGGCAAAGAGAAAGAAGTCACAAGTCAACAGGAAACGTGTATAAACAACAACATAGATGCCGAGAGATTCAATTCACAGCACGCCCTTGTCCATATATATACGTAATCTCATGGTCCGGAACTAGCCCGCCAATCACGCTCACTGACCGCCAGTCTCGGGCCCTGGTTGGTCCTCTTCCTCACCCCTTCGCACGGGCGCTGCCAACCCGCGTATTCGAGGACCTGGAAGGAAGCGGAAAGGAATATGTGTGGTAGAACGAAATGGCGGCAAACTGCATGCTATAATATAGTAGCTTTAAAAAATAACCGCGTTTACTAACGAAAGTACGTTAAGATTTCCATGGGAAGCGTATTGCAATTTAACAGGTCACTGCAAACCAAGATGTCTGTCAGTCTGGGGCTTCTCCAGTAACTCAATAAGACTTAATTTGTCTGTAAATCCGGTCGGGTGCTTCATTTGTGGAGGGGGACCATCCTCTTCGGTGACCATAGCTTGTGAGTAACGGATGTGGAATATCTAGTTCACCAAACAGAGAACGAACCACGTTATCAATAAGAAAAATGGTAAATGTGATTATTGTTTGTCTTGTCAGTTGCTGTTGCCATCAATCCATATCGATATGGTTTTCTGCTTGTTTGTTAGACTGCTAGCCTGGTCGTCACAGAGATATGGGTGGACGCCACCAGCCGCTGTCCCAGCTGACATTGCGTCTACTGAAGTACATTAATCCGTTGTATGCAAACTTGTCTCTGTTGCACACTCAAATTCAGGAACAACAAGAAACGCGGGAGATTTACTTCAAAATATTGCCACAACGTTGGGTTATGAGTGAAAGAAATAATGGCCTGCATGTGGCTGTATTTCGTGGCCTAAATGAGTTATTGACGAGGCGCTATGGACTTAAACAGCGTCAATCGCTGCCAAGACGACAGCTTGTGCAAATAAACGGCAGGAAAACGTTCCGAAGTTTATAGCTTAAGAAGAAGCTTGAATGACGTATGACTGGTGCGACTACTTTTGCCTCCAACGGGTAGAATGAAAAACAAATCAGAAAACGCTTGGTTTCAGATTCGCTCATTCCTCTCGTATAACACTTTGCAAACTGGCGCTGACAACCGCCTCAGTCCACAAATTCGACCAATTAGCAAGGCGGTTGATGTGTCCTAGTAATTCAGTGGTGTGCCAGCCGCCTTGAAACAGTGCATGAAAGTTGTGTCAACAAGAAGTAGGAAGCTCACAATTGGAAGTTGCGTGGTTGATAAGGGTGTGCCATAGCTTAAGGTTAGAGGAGACCCTTTTTGGAAAAGTTACCTTTTTAGTCGGTTACTAAAGGTGAAGCAACTTATAACATTTGAGGGAACCTTTTTGGGGGTAGTTTGTAGTAGTAATAATAATAATAATAATAGTAATATATTTCTCAACGTATCTGTGAGAAACACGCCCAGATGAGCGTGATCAGTATATACACTGTAACGTAAAACGCAAACCGTACACAACTGTTGATTGTGCAATACACCAATTGTAAAAACAAAGTGAGAAAACGGGCATAATGACGGAGGAAAGCTCTAGTTTATGAAGAAGCACTTGGCTCACTCGCTTCCAAGACGATAGTTCTCAAAATTTCCAATGTTCGATAAAAAATGCCGAGTGGTTACATCAATCCTCGATTCACAAGATTAACATTGGCCTTATGTTCAAGGTCATGCCAGAAGAAGGATTCTTCAGGATGGAGAAAATGAACAATCGAAGAATTTCGCTATCCTCTGATGTAAACAGTTCCGGAAAAATATGTAGAACCTTTTGTGAAGATGAAGAAAAATAGGGCCTCAATTTTTCGGAGAAATGGACGATCTTCTGGACTGGACTTCGTTATTCCTCCAGATCCACGGAATTGCACAGGCCTCGCGAATTGTCCAATCAGTACGGGATTTTGATTGTCCGGACGTTATGGAATGTTGTCTCGCGGTAGAATTTATCGTCGAATCAAGAACGGAAAACAAAATTACGTGGTAAGCAGGAGAACATAAAATGATCACGTGAATTGTGATGAATAATGGAATCTGATGCTTTGCCTTGAAGCCTGTAAACAGTAGATAGACAAGGTTGCAGCCGAGATAACTAAAGTCACACGGCGGTTGATCACCAAATCTGGTTTCGCCATATCAGCCACCAGTGTCTGCGGGCGGTTGGGCACTTTCATAATCAATAAATTGAAGGGCAGATCACCTATGTTCCGAGGAAAATCCGGGTAGTCTTCAGTTCCGTAGAATGGATAACAGACGTCCTAGTTCCTAACCAACGAATGATCGAGGTGGCATGTCGTTGGACACTTTCAAGGAATGATTTGTTTCTCTAAAGAAAAGAAGACCAAACCGCCGACATATTTTCAAGGTGCAGCCGAGTAAAGTATTACATGGATGCTTCAAACAGGAGCGGTCAGACCAACCGGATTGTTGTTTCAGTAGCAACAGTGTTGCCTTTCTCATACTCGAATTCACGTTGAACTGGCTCAACAGAGGGCATGAAACAGTTGTCAGTCTTCCCCCACGGAAGCCGGCTGAGGAGGGATGCCATTCAAGTGATAGGTAGTACTAAACACATATCGAAACCATACGGCCTTACATTTCCCTGAGTCCGATTCGGGCTCAGCCGTCCGAAACCAGTTAAGCAAAACACTGAGCAATTTGCATTTTACAGCGGGTGTTAAGTACATCCAGTGTCCGTCAAACCCCTAAATAGTCCGAAACAATTAGCAGCGGAGACGAAATCCGGAGAGAAAGGTCAGTTTTCTTATAAATGTGAACAGTGGTGGTGCTGTTTGTAGCTTGAACTGATGGTTTTGGCATTGATATCTCCGTTCACAAAGATGAGGCTGGTCATGCTCAAGCAAACGTCAGGCATGCGAGAGAATTTCTCCAGGCTTGTTATTAATCGACTGGGTCAATAAACAAACACATCGAGCTGGATGTAATCTACGAACCAAAGATTTGATGAGATGTAGGCACCCTCAAGCTCAGATACCGGTGAACCCGGGCGGAGCAACTTGAATGGATCAGGCCAAAGTGGAAACTGACCAACGACTAACGAATGGGATGGAATTCCAAGACGAAGAAACGACTTACGCAACCAACTTACAAGGACCAGCCAGCCAGATTCGAGGTCAAAGTTCGACAACAACAAAGAGAAGCCAAACAAACCCCAGATCGAGGATTAAAGGATCACAGGAAATTACCAATCGTACATCGGGTCAAAGTTCAAATGCAACAAGAATCACCTAATGATACGTCAAGTCAAATGTCACGAGCAACAAAAAGCGACCAACCAGGATTCAGGTCAGATGGTCAACTTACTGCGCTATATAAGAAAAGGTATCCATCGAACTTCACCATACTCCACGGTCAAAGACTCTGCGCTTAAGCTCTTACGCACTGGTGATGTCACCTCGTTTGGTGATGAAACGTCTGCAAGCGAAATGCAAAGCTCGGCGAACATATTAATACCAAAAGAAACGTCAGTTATTAGAACGAGGAGCGAAATCAGGCCAAGAATGAAACCTTGGTGCACACCACTCGCTCTGTTCTGGTACCCGAAATAGGCACAGTTGATGTGTCAACTATGGTACCGATGGATAGGACACGCTGTTGGACACTTAATGGGGTTACACGTCGCCACACAGTGGTAAAACTTGCCAGTCAGAATGGAGTGGTTCCCCCACTAACACAGTGGAACGCAGCCGTTTCCACAGTCATATTTCAGTTTCCCATCTGGCTCGCTCATTTAACTCCAGATGACGGTTGTGTAATAGTTAAGAGGCGTGGTGGTCAAAAAAATTATCGGAAGCGTAGTATTTTGCAAATAAATGTGTTTATCTGTCCTGAGCACTTCGTTTATTCAAGCCACTTCGTGATGATTATAAGCTCTCCAAGTTAACAACTTCAGTCACCTTTGTTTCTTGCCTGTGTAGAATGTGAGTGACAATGCTCTACGGAGGCCTCATGGCCTCTAGTGTTCTAACATTAATCGTTCAAGCAAAATTGCAATCTGGAAGGTCGAGGAAGCAACGGTGCCAGCGAATTTTCCGGTTCTGCAACACCATCCTGGAAAGCGTTGGTTGTGATGCTCAGCAACCTCTTTGGGGAAAATTCCTTTGGAGAGGTTCACTGCTTCACTGTTGAGCAGGACCCTTTGGTGGATAGAATAACGACCTTATCACTTCTGTGACCCTCAACTTTCATGGTACTTTCATCAGTTACGACGAAAGCATCCCAATGTTGCCTCGTGCATGCTGGTAAATTATCTGAGGGACATTTTTACCATCATCATCCCACAATACAATGTTGCAACTACGAACAAGCAGAGACGAGCATCCGCGAAGTTGTTCGCCTGTTGGCTGCTGAAATTGGGTTGTTTCCAGAGGCTTATTATATTTTACCATGTCGCCTGAATAAAATCATGTCTTGATTGTTTTTGAATGCACGAACATTGCTAAGAACCCTAATGAAGTGTGGTTCTGTGTTCAATGAGCGTGCTGAATATATTCGCCTTGCTTTGAATGAACACGTGTCCGATGGGCGGAAAGCTTGAGCCTTCCAGCTGCAACCACACATCGGTGGCTTAGCTATTTTCCCTAGCTCATGCTTACAATTTCGCCCCGTATTCGGGTAGTCGGCAGCCGTAACAACATCGGCCTTTGTTCCTAGATTATTTAGCGGTCAACTCAAAACTGCGAACGTTAAAAAATATCCTGACTATGTCACTGAAAATTTTACGGTGTTACGGAATGATGGCTCGCTGCTGTCAATGTAGACTGCCTCATGCATGTAGTTATCGTTTGTGCTAGGAGCAGTGCAATTGCGCAAGCTTCTTCAGCAAGTAGGAAAACACACTGGTTATTATTCGCAAGAAGAAGCATTGCATCAGAAGTGGTCGTTGGTCGAACAATAGTGATTCGATCGAGCGTTCGTCGCTCATGGACAAATATGGACATCAGATACTGACCCGGGCAAAAACAGGACATTGATCATTCACCTTTCGGAAAAGTAAACGCAGACATGATAGGTTGTTTTCCACCTGATTTTTGCACGTTACTCGTCTCGCAATAAACAACGTGTGATGGATTTGTAAAGATCAGATTCAACTGGAAGAACAATTCGTCTGCAGTGATTCCGAATGAAACAACCCAAAAGTAAATACATCAGAGCAGTTTTCGTGACTTCCCAACTTTCAAAAAACTGCCGATCCACAAAGGATGACGAAAGTTGGAGGGTTGCAGAATTTCGTAAGTTTCCGAAGTATATCAAGCCGGTGGCGTTAGAAGGACTACCGGATGGTGAAACCCAAGAAAATGCTTTAGATTCCTCAGTCTATGTTTACTTCGCTCCTCCAAGTGGTGTAAATTTTATCAGGACTGCGAAGATTCAAGGTAAGAATGAACCCCGACTAAGTTCAAAAGTCTGTATGGCTTGTCAAAGATTTTGTCAAAATTTCCACTACGATATTCATCCATGTTCAGACATTCGGCTACACGGATCGCCTGACATGTGTTCGGGACTACTATTCAAGTCCTACATGAAAACTTTATTTGGGTTCGTGCAATCTTCACGTGTCCGCATTACAAATTTTCCCCTGTGAAATGAAGGAATTGAGTGTGCAATTAGCGAATGACAACGGAACAATGGGTGACTCCAGAACATTGTCTAGTCCACCGGCAGCAAGAAAAGAAGATGGTTTTCTCAATAAGATATAGCGCATAGCAATAGGGAACGCTGTGTTGGTGAAGGGATTAGTCGCCATTTCATCTGCCGTGGCCGCACGACCTGTCGTATACAATGGTCAACGAATGGTTGTGAGTTATTTGAAAGATGTTCCCATCAAGTGGAACCTGTATCCTCCAACGCCCCTGTTGTGTATATCAACCTGTTGGTTGGATCGTAACAGCATTAAGTGTGAACGCTTGGTTTTGACTTATAAAGTCAGCCCCGTAATTTAACCAATAATACACACCCGGAAATGTCTGAAAAATAAAATCCCTCTGCCGTCTTGACACCTCCCTCAACTTATATGTTATATTTGTACCGAATAATAATGCAACTTTTGGACTTGGCACGTTGTGGAATTTGGTGACGAAACTGTGGGCACTGCACACCCCTCAGAGACAAGGCAACCTGGGTTGACACTTTCGCCAAGACTCGTCTATATAAAGGTGTACAGATTGCCGCTGTTTGGCATGACATCCCCGCTGGCTCGAAACTGTGTGAGACGAAAATGCTTAGTTATCATCCGGTCTGGTAATTTGTTCAAACACGGCAAACAAATTTCGAAGCACCCTGAAACGGTTGTCAGATGTGCGGCTATCTGACGCTGTGGATAGAATGCATCGTGACGTCAAGTGAAAAGGTCGGGTGAATTCACGTTGTATAGCAGTTGAAAACAACCCATCGCGCGTACAGCCTTCGCTAGTGTGGTCAAAAGAAAGTAAAAACAGATGATGTACCCTGTGGACAAAGACTGTTTCTCGCTACCAGCTCAACTGGGAGTATGCATAACCAACGGCATCCTCGGGACGATGGGCATTGGTGTCCTCAGAAAACCTACCCCCTTTTGCAAGCTCCTTGAAACTAACAACTTCACTAGGTACAGATGAAGGCATCGTTGCAGAAAAATCAGAGTGCATGAGAAGCTTCAGGCATCGATGTTGGACCTTGATTGTTTAATACTTGGATGGGCGGTCGGTGGTCCGTCAACCACCCCCATCGTTCGCGCTGTTGTCCAGTGGATGCGGTGGAGGATGTATAGTTGTTTAATAAGAAGGTAGAAGACGGGGATATTTATCCACAGCTAGTGTGTTCGAATTTCCCGATTACTTTTTCTACAGGCAACATTTCTAAAGAATCTGTAGTGAAGCTTCAAGGATTTAGGTTGTTTCAGAAATGAACATCGTCCACACTTGACTGCAATCTTCACATTCATATAGGCTTTTCGGCTGGCCTACTTCGAAAGGAAGCACCAGATTCGAGTTCCATTCTTACTGGACCTCATCGGTAGTGTATATCCTTGTTCGGATCAGAGTTTGCAATCTGACCCTCGTGAATGTGAGGCTGGCGTGTTAACCACACCACCAGCAACTCACAATTGGCATGACCGAATAATCAAATTCAAACGCTCAACCACAACCTTGTATTAACAATGTTCCGCTGGCCCGATTATTCTGAAAGCAGGATGAACAGAATCATTCTATTCCATCTGGTCGATAACCCGGTAATCAGGGCTTCCCATTTAGGTCGAAGTTACATTCTTCGTTGAACCAACTGGGCATGATCCGAATCAGAATAGGAGGTTCGGGGATTTGGTTCATTTCAAAAGCGAAAACCATCCACACTTGATTGCAGTCTTTGCGTTCAGATAAGCTTTTCGGCTCTTGGAGGTATATGAATGCATACATAAACAACACACACAAAAGATGATATATCTAATTATAGATAATACGTTAGTGAATAATCTACACGGATATAAAAAATAAAAATACGATATAATATCAGTAGTGTTACTCATGGTGAACTGTTTTTTCCCTAACTAGAACGTTCACTGACTGTACATGGGCACGACTTCCGAATAGCGCACGCAACGCAAACCTCCCTTTTCAAACAATAGAGCGGTTGAACACCTAAGACCAAAAGCTTTGAAAACAAGGCGGTTATCACTGTAGGCGAACTCCAAGTCTGATTTGTCTGTAAGTCCATCGATTTCATTTGACTTCAATTTCCTTGTTTTATTCACAGACAGCGTAAAATTGTGGTGACGATTCGAATCTGAGGAGTTGAACGTTTTGGCCGAAAAGTGTTACTGTGAGTGTTTGCCAAGATATTTGCGGTTCTCGTGTCACAGCTCGTGAGTTATGTGGCACCCAAGAGCTGTGGTACTCCGGCCCTTGTTTTTCGAGTTTGAGGTGCACATGTGTTTTTCAGGAAAGTAACGAATTGTGATTGCGCCAATGACGCAAAGGATCCTCTCGAACAGACATAGTGTACAGGTTTCTGGAGTGCACGTGAACAATCCAGCCATCCTCAGACTTCGACTATCGGTAGCTTGCAACACGTGTCGTTCCTCAAAAACAAGTCTGATCGTTCGATGTTTGCGTGCACACCAGGCGCCCGAGCCTACTTGGGAAAGGTAAGAGAGACGGGAAAATTAACTTTGTGAAGTTAAAAACGCTGTCCGAACGCTGCCAAGCGCAAATGGAATACAATGCCGACGACCGTAGTGTTTAGTCTACCTTCATATTAGGCTAAATATTTCGTATTTGACTACATATGCTACCCCAATAGGACGTCATCATTTGGATTCAGAAGTGCTCTCCGGGTTTGTTCTGCCCAATTTTTGCCCTATCTGAATTATTAACGGAGCATACAGCCTCCGACGCAACTTGGTGAGTTGCACTGGTTATTCATTTTTCCATGAAATTGTCGTGTCAATCCTGCCTCTGTCGGAGTGAAGGTGGCTGCTAGGTAGGCATTTTAAGTTGCTGGATAGGTTGAAGTGTCTCAGAGATGTTACTGTGAGAGGTTGATGTGATTTTTGTTCCCCTGAAAACTTTTAGAAGAAAACTGACCGATGCCATCGGAAATCTTCAAAATTACTGTCTTCAAAACTGCTGTTCTTTTTGATGGAATTAATTATTTTGAGCAGTCTTATATAAAGCTGGTCTAAATGTTTTGCATTGCCATCACCAACCTCACCTAGCGGCCCTGATTCAACTGCCCAAGTATTCTCCGTCGCTTGCTTTATCGTATTAGTGCGGTCCCATGCTGCCTAACCCCATTTGCTACTCGGAGAAAAAGACAAAAAGATGGGTCGGGGGAACGGAAAGCAAATGTACGTTGTAGGGCGAATGTCCAAACGCGCAGGGTCCGACAGGGTCTTCTGGATCCCTCAAAAAATGAAGGTTCGTAAGCAAAAAGTGCAGGGTGTGGGCGACAATAAAAGCTCAAGGGCAGTCTGTGATAAGCATTTGTCCAGTTGCCGAGGGAGGGGCGCAGTGTGAAAATATGAATAAATCAACAATTTTGCAAGGCTGCGTACAATAACTCACAATGATTGTTCAAAATAGACTCCACTACATCAGATCTGATGTAGGTTTGGAGAAGTTTCCTTTTAACTGACGGAGGAATCCCAGCAAATTCAGTTACCTCAGTGTGTTGACGTAGATGTTGCTGCAGATAGTTCACCACATGAAGATAAAATGCAGGGCGCGAGACGACGACGCGCTGTGTTACTTCAGACAACTGACGAGTTGTCTATACGTGAAACAAACGTAGCAGACAGGGAAACAGCGTTCAATAAGTGGCTGAGATGATGACACACCGGAAGGTCACTAGACGAATGCTTAGTGGACAACGACGCCCTTAAAGTTTAGTTGGCAGCGTTCCTGTGGCCGCGAATCAGTCAAACTAATGGCTTGAGTGACCGTGACAGACATGCAATCCATGATTGCTCCAGGGGGTTCTTGGCTTTTGGGCGATGCAAGGCTGAGATTTGTGCAGTCGACGGGAAAGTCTTCCACAAAACTCCGCCTGTGGACCTCTCAAATGATTCGGGCATGGACTGTCCAGTCATGTCCACGAAACTTTCAACTTGACGGCTGAACTGTGGATGATACGAAAAGGGCTGGATGTTCTAAATAAAGGAGCCCGCAAATAAATGTTCATAGTGTGCCGACACGAACTGGGTCATGCTGACCTCTTGTACTTAATTGGGAAACCCAGGTTGGTCAAAGATTCTGAGTGAGGAGACAATCGCAAAGACTCCCGTACCGGCGAAATTGCGACTATTTCCGGCCAACCAGAGTATGAGTCGATCAAGATGAGGTAGGCCACTCTACTGTTGGGACCAGTAAAATTCAAGTGAAGACGCAAACGTGGATCTCTGTGTGGGTCTTGACGTTAGGATCCTGCCTGGTGGGTAGCTTCGCATAATGTAAACTTCTCGATTATTGTCACATCAGGCCCACAACTGGCCCATATGCGCGACCGCGAGAACTCGCATTGATCCTGCTGAATCCGGAATGGTCAGAATGAAACTATTGCGGGATAGCCAGCCGAAGAGAGACGGCTTGCGAGTGGCGTATGCTACGCAGGAATCAATCACTTCCGAAGAGCCACTTCGAATGCAAATTGACTAAGTTCGAACATGTAAAAGAACACGGGTAATTTATTCTGAATAAAGGTGATGGTATAGATGAGGATTGAATCCCATGCGATGACGGGTCGGATATCAACAGGGTTTACGAGGGTTCACAAACGGCTTTTGAGGTACTGGGGCACATTTGGTTGTGAAAAGCGCTGGAGCTGAAATTGGGTCCAACAATGAAATGGTTTAGCTGGCCGCCAACCACCGGCCGCTGAAGGGAGGACTGTTACATGCGCATGGCATGGTTGATTCAGAAATGTTGTGTCACTTATATCAAGCTAGAGGAAAATGTACAGCGCGGTATGGAGCGGCAGTTAACTCAGATAGGCAGAAGGAAGTATAAAACAATGCAAGCACCAAACGTCCTTCTTGTTGGTTAAAGTAGCGCCCACTGCGTTCTCAGTAGTCACGTTTGCGTTGTCGGTGAAGGGTGACAAGCCACCAGCTTTGCTGAGTTTGGCTGCGCGGAGGTGATGGATGGCGGAACCGTAGCTCAAACTTTTGTCATCCGCCCCCACGTTCGCCTGGCGGAGCGCAAGCGATACCCCCTTCCATTGAAAAAGAATAGCAGCGGTGTACAGCTGATTGGCAGCAGAGATTGCCGCACATACGGAACTTTGGAAATTCCTCACCTTAAAGCTGACAGCCGCCGGTAATAACATCGTGCTGAGATGAGCGCCGGCGAGGCGTGGGTAGTTTCCCTCACTGAACCATCCGGGGATGTATGTGACACGGGAGTTCCGACACTGTGGTTTGCGACATTAACGACGGCCAAAGTGAGAAGTGTTGGGTCGTAATGTGTCAGTCACAAATCGGAGCTATCTACCATCTGTGGATTGGCGTATGAAACCTCTCAGTCTGCAGACCAGTACCACAGGGTGTCTTCTATATAGGATGGGTGGATGGGATCCGGATATAATGTAGTGCTGTAAGGTAGACACTCCAACAACTGACGAGGTCCAGTAAAGACAGAGCGTGAAGAAATCGTTTGAGGCTGGCACCCGTTGAGTAATGCAAACGTCCGCAAGGTTTGGGTAACAACCCGAGGTATGGAAAATGAACCCCAGATACTTAGTGGACCATGCCAATATCGACCTTCATCCATCTGCAACCTGAAGCCCCTGCAGACTTCGAGGAATCAAGGTATTCGGTTCAGAGCTTTACTATTTGTCCCACCCATCAAAACATTATCATTAAAGAGATGAACCCAGAACGTTGGACAGCCGTCAGTCGGCTGATAACCTGCTGAAATAGGAGGACGGGGTCTTGGCGTCATACAGAGGCCCAGTATATTAAAGGGGGTCGCAATGGATACCGATAAGCAGCACTTCATGAAATTCCCGTGTTACATTTATTTGTAAATGTGCATCGGATAAATCCAGGGTGACGAAGGAAAGTTCGTTGTTGAACTTCATGGGTATGCCATCAAACATTGGAAAAAGGTAGGGGCTTTACTCCAGATAATGACCGCAATCGATGGACATGAACTTCGAACGATCGGCGACAATGACATTAAGGTTAGTCAGCGGACTTTATGCTGAAAACCGAATGAGATCGGGTCGTCTTCTTAAACTCAGAAGAGACGATAGGCTAGATTATAGCGAGTGCTCGCGGCGAGGAAAAATCGCTTTGTGTTCTACCATGTGTGGCTGAAAGCAACACGATGTACGCAACCGTCACGCACTACAAAAATGATATGTGGGGACAGGCTTTTTACCATCAACGGCTGTTTTGGATGAGCCACGTATGACAAAGCAGCTCGAAACACGGAGCAGCAAAAATTAAATGAGGCGTTCGCCCGGGTTGATGGATACTGGTTGCGACTTGATTGAGGCTGACAACCGATCACATTCGTCCACGACGTGTGTCAGAGTGGTCCCGGACTTCGTCAACGAAAAATCTGGCACGAAAATCAGCATAACGGCAATTGTATAGTTCGCCAGTATGGCGATTCAAAACCAAAACGAGTGGGAAACGGCCATTAAAACGCGAAAAA
>LUCH01018220.1:0-16847 GCA_013368495.1 Paragonimus heterotremus
ACCCCTAACCCTAACCCTAACCCTAACCCTAACCCTAACCCTAACCCTGAGCCTTTTAATTGCTTCATTATTGTGCCCGACCTTCACTCTTCTCCTTTATCAAGTCGACTGTTACACCGCAGTCCTCTTCCTTCCATTTGATCCAGCACGCTTCAGCTCTATCTTCCTTGACAACGGTCTTTTCGTCCCTGGTGCTGTTCGCTTTCTGGATATCGTCTTCGACCCAATTACAAACACTGCACTCCATCTACTGAAACATGCTTTTGACTGCGCCTTAGAATCTTCGTTCATTCGCCAAGTGGTGATTGGCAACTCTGCGAAATTCAGCGAATTCACGCATACTCATCCGTCGGTCTCTCCATAAACCGATCTCTTGATCGACTAGCAGGCGTGGCACGCTGCTGTACATTAGCTCGAACGACGTGTAGGTTACTGACTGGCATGTTCATGGCTCTTCAACAGCTGATGTTGCTGGTATGCACCAACAAAGTGTTAACGTCATCCCTTATTCCCGGCCAGTATGCCCTTTACTTCATCAGTTCGTGAGTTCAATGACATCCCCTATGAGCGAGCGGATGACGTTCCTGCATAATCGCCCTTCTAAACTCCTTCGGCACACTTACTCCATCCGCAATTAGCCCATTGACGTTCTGGCACTAATCAGTGGCCCCCAATGCCCATAGAATCGCCAAACACATGTTTGTCGTTGAGTAATTTCGTTCGATAGGGCTTGATACTCGACTGGCATATTACACCACACTGCCTTCCAACTTCCGTACTGCTCCGATCCCCACATCGCTCGCATCCGCTGAGACAACGAAGCCTCTGTCCAGTCACCGGCAACTCCTAGGTCAGCTGTCCCTCCTTCATCAAATGGGATGTCGCGACGAACGCTTGATTAGCCTTTTCTGTTCGATGAAATTTGCAATCCTCCTTCAGAATATTGCACGACGGACTGGCGAGTTCATTAAAGTTATCGATGAAGCGACTATTGAACCCGACACGACCAAGTGACTGTCGCAACGTCCTCTTCGATGTTGGCACCGGATTGAATTCGATCGCCATCAGTTTCTCGGGCAAAGGTTTTACCTCATCTTGACCGACCTTGTGGCCAAGTAATACTGTCGCTCGTTTCACCAATTGAGACTTTGAACTGTTGATATGTAGCCCAGCCTGTTTAATCTTCTGTAACACAACCGAAACGCACGCTGTATGCTCCGTCTCATTCGCGCAATAGATAACTATATCGTCTCCGCAGACCACCGTCTAGCACTATCAGTATCAGTTGTCTGAACGTGAAAAGGACGCCTCACAGTCCGAACGGCAGGAGTTTCAAAAGATATCGCTTTTCTCCTAAAGTGAACACCGTTTTACCTCGGTCCGATTGTTTTAGTGCAACCTGTCAATATCCAAACCGCAGGTGTAGCACTGAAATATATTGGGGTTTTACAGTTAATCGACAGTTTCAGCCACCGCTGGGGCTGTTGACCGCACTCTCGTTGAGTCTTCTAAAGTCTGCACAACATCCTAATTTACGACTGGGCTCCCTCATCAACAAGATGTGAAAGTTGAACGGGCTGTCAGCTTCCTCAATTATTTCCCGCTTCAGCATGTCTTTCATTTGTCGCTCGATTTCCAGCTTCAGGTGCACTAGTATATTTCTGGGGCCGAATGGTAGAAATCGGTCTGGCTTGATGGAAACTTCGTGTTCAATCTGGTCACAATGGCAATGGGTTCTTGATCCGTGGTGAACAACACACGGAATATGCATCTCACTTCATTCGGCAACCGATTGTTGCAGGCTGGAAATGCTCCGGGTGCGTTCGCTTCAAGTTGTCTGAGCTGGGGTTTGCGTTTTCTCACTAATGGAACCATACCATATCTTGTTACGAGTCTATCATGCTTCCATTTTATCACAATCTTGGCGCGGTCAAAAATATTGGCTCCCAATATGGTATGACGTACGTCGGAAAAAATTACGAACGGTTGTTTGACTACGTGACATTCAATCCTGACATTATACTCCGCCACGCCCGTAACTCTGAGTGTGAAACCACTGACTATTCGGACGACCTTCGCACACGGCTGAAAAGTTTCTTTCGGCCAAGGTCCACCCAATGAAATCGCAGCAGCAGTGTCAATCAAACAACGCTCAGAGCTACCATAGATTTACAACCCAGTCTGAATGGCCGCCTCATCAACCGCTCCTATTACCGGAACTTCCTTGCCAGACAAAAGACGATCATTGAAACGTGTTTTTAAGTATGGCTTTTTCTTGCCAAGTGGGCAAACTGTGCCAGTGTACACGTCTTCCGTATCCATAGCAGACTTCGCTACGGCTATCCTACTTCTTCATCGTCAAATCCACCACTTCTTGAATCGGCCATTCCAATGCACTTCGAACGTCACTCAGCTGACTACGTTCATCTGCGTTCAACTCGTTGGCTGTCGGGGAGTTTTCTGCCGGCTATTACCGAGCTGCATCCACCAGTTGTTCTAACGTCATCGGATATGCGATGAGAGCAACCCTGAACTGATCCCGCATGGTTCGCGGCATTCCTTCCAAAGACTGGTCTGTCAGCATAATCTAGTCCGAATCCTGGACTAAATTTGATAGGGCTTTTGACAACGCTGCACAAAATGGCACGGCATACACAAGGGCGTCGCCCTCTGGTCTACGCAGGGTGTCCTTGAACTGCTGCGCTGCCATCCAGCACTCGGCGCAGCTGCCAAACCCGGCGATTAGCCTCTCATCTGCGACGGCCTACTCCAGCCTCCCATGAATCCTACGCGCCGCTTCCAGCTCCGTCTACGCCCTGCCCTTGGGCAGCATCCGCAGAGGCGCAAGCCTCGCCGGGTCGGTATTGACTCCGACCTTCCCCGCCACACGCTGAAGTCCGCCAGGAAACTCCGGACGTCTCCAGCCTCAAACGGCTACGGCCATTAATGGCATCCACTACTGGTAAACAGTGGTGTGAGTATTATGGCACGATCGCTCCACCTCACTACAGCAGTACGGAAATGTCAAGTGTGGATGATGTGTTTCGATAAGACTTGGAATGTCAGTGTGATGAAGACGTAGGCGCACCGAATGCTCAGGCCGATGTGTCGATCGAATCTTCTAAAATCAGGTAAAACGCTTCACACACATCGATTGAAGCTGCATGACAGCCAGGGAATGTTCAGCATGAGCTGTTGACCAACGCGTGTGGTATTGGGAGCACTTGGATACATCTACCGAGACGTTTAAATGCGAACTGAACGATGAACGTTTGCGCGTGTGCTGTGGAAACAGCGTGTTGACATCAAAGACACGATAGGAATTGCCGGATCGTTGGGATAAGTTACATTGTTCACTTGAGTAACAAGCGTGGTGCGTGAAATGCACACATCGGTTGAACAGGTTTCTGCTAGCGTGAAGCTTCTGAAATGTACTGCCAATCCATCAGCCTTCCTGCGCTTTCAAATAGTTGAGCAGTAAGTTGTTTAACCCAGGAGTGGCAATTTACAAACCGTTGAAGGCGTGAAATGTTTTTCATTGGTAATCGGATCAAACTGTGAGCTTCGCGACAATTGTACACGGTGGGCGCGCATTTTTATATTTCACTGAGTGGATAATGCTTATGACCAGAACTCCTTGGAATTGTTCAGAAGGCCGGTTCGCATTTTTTCCGTGGTTTCCAAAGAAAACCGCAGGGGCTGCATTCTTCTTTCTCTTCTGATTATTTGCATAGCTCAGCTTCTATACTCGCCTTCTACACGTGTTGAAACGGAGGTGCTTCACCCATCTATCATCCGTCAAACTTGCGGAAACGACTGAGAAGCATGCGTGTTCAATGACAACTACCTGTATCATGGTGAATGTGCTTCCACGGTTACCGCGGACATTTGTTTAAAGTTTGTCTTCATGTTTGTAAGCTTCGCTGTTTGATTTCATTTAGGTCACCGCCTTTATGGCCAATCGGTTAAACCAGTCGGGTCTTATTATTCAATGACCTTGTCAACCGTGAGCCGATAGTTCCATTGGTAGTTTCAGCGCAATTAAGATGTCAGTTTAATATATGTAAACGAGACCTGATACCATTAATCAAACCACCTGGGAATGGACAATGAGACGTGACTGAGTTCACGTTGGATTAAGCCTATCAGTGCTATTTCGTCAGTAACCCACAAAAGGGATGCCGAATCCAGTTGAGACCGGTTATATCCTTCGAAATTCTTGGTTCTAATTTCGGCGCAGTTGCATTCGATAGGATGTGTTGCCTGGAACTGAGCTTGTTTAGAAATTTGCGTCCACTTTCAGTGCGACAAATGATTGAGTTACTAAACGGTCACTTCCCGTTCGACCACGTCCTTCTGTTGTTCCTCGTGAACATTCGCCGACGGACCATCGTTCGTCAGCCGGTAATTATTTCCGTTGTCCAACAGAATAACCGGTCTGCAAGGTACGCTGTACCCGGTTGTAGGCGTTGCTGACCGTTCGGTACTGGATGTCCGGTGCAACAGTGGAGACCTTTATCATTCTCCTCCGAGACCAGATTTCGAACAGATTTTTTTCGTAAAGAAGCTACCCTGACTGTGATATTTCCTAAAGGGCTGCGTACTGTTTGCCAACCCGAATCTGATGTAATATTTCCCACCGAAGAATCGCTTAGCAGACACTGGAATATTCTTTCAATCAACTTTGTTTCCAGTCCTCCGTTTGTCATGGCTAATCATTTGTTTGCTCATAAATTATTGTGTTAACGACTAATTATCTTCATTTCGTCACATTTTATTCACTTGCTCGGCTGCAGCCTGCCCGTCTTTAGCTTGGATATTCATTTGTAAACCATCTTCCCGAATTGCTTGCGCAGCTCATAAATTGCTGTCAATGGACAATTCAGATGACTGACGATCTGCATTCAGAAGGTTATTCTGTGGGATTTCTAGACATGCCAGCAAACTGTTAGTGGATTTATGTAGACTGCAGGTGAGGTTCGTTCCCTCTATCCACAAATCAAGACTTTATTATATACCAGCACCACAATTGCCATCAATTGCGAGTGATGTTCAAAGTATATTAAAACCTAAATCCCCCTACTACTCATCAACGATCTCACATCAGTTGCTGTCGCTTGAAACGAACATGAGTCGCAAAGATACTGGACTGCACCCTGATGCTGTCTGACAGCTCTAACATCCCAAACCTCATTTCTAGTAATTATCCTAAAAGTTTCACAACTAACTAACTTATCTTGGTAACACTGTCCTGGTGATAATCATACCCAACCATCCAGTTTCACGTCCGTTCTTCTTTTGCATAGACCGAGAATGCGAAGTGATATGGTTTATCTTCAACGATCGCACTATGAAACAGATCGATGGGCAGACTATTGGAACGGAGTGATGCGTTTCCCGGAAGGGAGTATTCTTTCAATCAACATAGACATAGGGCACGGATACCTGGAGTCACGCTGCTATTGACACCCTCTTTGCTTGTGTGAATCAGAATCCATGGTAATGTAACCGGTGTCTGATTGGCTACATGGGTGGTTTATAAAGTATACACATGAAAACTACAAATCCGGTTCAGTCTTGAAATCTTAGAAGACGAAACTGAGCTGAGTTGGCTTAAGAATACATTATAGTGCCCGTCGGTCAAGCAAACATCTCATTTTGAAACTGCCTACGGCAATGCTTGCTTAATACTTTATTCATAAAATGTTATTTCGGTATACGATTGCATCACGCATTAGTTTTGGGTGGTAAATACAGAATACGATTTCAATCGCCAATGAATGCGTAGTAAGTACACAAGTGGGAGTAAACTATGACAATTAACCTGACCTATTTTTTTCCATACGAATGCTCATAAATTGGCGCACCCTGTTCCATGAGTCTAAAGCGTCTTGTTTAAGGGGACATAATTCGGTCACTGGTGTCTCCTCATTGGGTGTGATTAACAATTTCACAATTGTTTCTGGTAGCTCTATTACGGAACGTCAGTACTGTAATAAGGAGAAGATTACAATTAATTCGCACCTGTGCAGGTGTACATGTGTTATCGGTTCCACCCTACCGGAGTTGTTTACGTGACGGCCGTCTATCTTCGGTGCATTTCGGAATAATTAACATTGGTGTGTTATTGGAAGACCATGTCTTAAAATTCGTAACAAATAACATCTGAACTCCAAAATGACTGAAAATTTTGATAGGAACCGGTTTGAAACAAAAACGCTTAACGGGCCACCAATCACGGCATCTACGATGAGACATTCAGTGGAATTCGGAACTGAAATTAAATCTCACTGTCACTTGAAACTAACCAATAAACCTGTCGTGTACAACCGGTTAGTTTCATAGAAATACACACGCAACTAAATGGTTTGCTCCGTTCTCTGTGGCGTCTAAATCTACTGTTTTCAAACAAGATCTATCGTTACAACCGCTAACTGTAACACTTCCTGTTCCCCAAAGCCGGAAATAAACTGGACATTTGCGTCTGATATACAGGGTAGCAGCTATCAACCGCCGATCCCGAGGAGGATAGAAGGTTATATTGGATGAACCATAGACGGCTGCTGCAATCACGTTGTGTCTCACGAAATTTGCGTACGCCGGTCGCAATGATGACCAGTGAGTGAGCGACAGATGGATTTTGTTAATAAACAGCTCTGCATATTGAACTTCCACAGGGCTCAGTTGTATTTACTGTATCGTAGACTAGCTGGTATCTCACAAGTATATAGCTAATCACTATTTGAATCACAAACCTTCACCCTTGTAAGCAGTGCGAACCATAAATTGCTTGGCAAGTGAAATTAATAGGCAAGAAATCGATCGCTCCTACTTTCAACAAACTCAAGGATGTAAGCGACCCTTCTGGCATACACAGACTTCGTGCAAGCCACAATATTTTCTTAAATTATGACAGGTTAGAAACCACTTCTGTGACCCACACTGGACAACCGCGCCTGTCAGAGAACCACCCGCGAATATGAGCATGATCATTGGAGATTGAAGGCATCATAATCATGCGATGTTATTGTAATTATTTTGGTGTATAGCGCTTCTCGATCATCATAACACCAACTTCCGTTGATCGAAAATACAGGTTACTTCCAGTACGATGAAAGCTTTGTTGCCAGGTGATAGTTGGTAGTAGTTAAAATAAGTGATGTAAATCGACAAGGAAAACACATGCCTTAGAGCACCCAGCCAAATCTGCTGGCTATGCTGTTGAAAGAACGTCTGTGTCTACTCCACGCAGATGCTCATGATTGCGTTCGGTTTGACCTCTGTCGCCATTGATGTAACGCGCCTGTCCTCTGCCAAACGTTCTATTACGACTTGACTGGTATGCTCGGAAACTTGCTACACGACTTCACCTAGTCTACATGCACGGAGTCCAAGAGAACACGACCGCTGGAGAACACGCCGTACTACTTACTTCTAGTTCCACAAATAAATGAGATGTCCATAAATATAAGGCATGGAATAGTTGCCGCATTTCATTTCTGACACGTTGAACCTTTGTCAGCTTGCTTATACCACTTTTCGATCAAGTTGCCACTTATAGCCTACACCTTATCCGTTGCTCTCTATTGGTTCTTCGGGCTAGCTCAACTCCTACTCTCAATTTCTTTCCTCTTCCTGCTTGGTCAGACTTACACCCCAGTGCTCTTTTACTGAAAGAATTCTTCTGCCGTCTCCGATGACCTGATTGGACTGTTTTGAATAATTCGTCTACTGACACGATTGGTAGTGAAATTCCTATTTTACTCGGAGATCCCCCTCCTTTCACTGGGTTGAATTGTGTTACATCCATCGTTCCGAAAGATGAGCAAAACTGTGGTTGCAATTCGTTTGCTTGCTACGACCAACCCCCAGGGAATTGAGAGAGCCAGAAACCGCGTTTTAGGACACATTTGGAGGTCAAAATTCCCCTCGATTGACCCAGCCACATTATACTCCGTGAACCCATCTAACTAGGCGCCTGTTATCGTTATTCACACAAACCGCGTCCAAAAGTACTAATTTCTCCACCCTGTCTCCCTCAGTCATTGAACCTCACTCAAATGTCCACAAACCCATCGTTGTTTGTCACCCTCACCCTCTCCACCACTGTGAATACAGTCTTCCTATGGGCCGCCGTGAAACTGGCGCTGACTAATCGGTCTGCCCGAAGGATGGCTATTTAGACACACATCTGACCGATCCGATCGAAGTTCGTCGGTTCTTCATTGCCTGTCGGTCGCCTGCGTTTGTACTTGTCGTGTCTTTTGGACCCTTGACGACCTATTGCGGCTAAACATTGTACATCATTCCACGAACGCAAACGATTTGAGGTTTGTTCTTTGTAATCGACTATATTGTTTATGTCACTAGTATCACGGTTTCCAGCGACTTGACTTGATTGTGGTATTTGGCGTCGTTGGTTATACGTGCGTCACTCATCGTTTGACGGAAGAAAGTACTCGCGTTGTCTTCTGTGGCTGGCACTGTAACTTCACTACAGCATTCCTGGCACGGTAGTGCTCTCGTGGAGCTGAAGGACCATTTAGAATGTATGAACCCAAAATGATTCTGATGAATTAAGTTATATTGTGCGTCATACGATCACATTCGGAAAAATCGGAAGGTCAATGACAGAGCCATGTTAAGAAAATCGTTAATTATATTTCTGACATTTCGTTTACTGCGGGTTACCGAGTAGATACACCTGAGGAAATCGACAGCGACCTAGCGGATCATGAAATCGGTACGTTCATTGATTTGACAACTGAAAACTTTACATGAAGAACGCGGAGAACTCAACTGAGCAACAAGATCGTACGGATTATTTTAATGAGACAAACTGCACATAATACCTGGTTGTGTGCGTTCAGCGCACTTTCAGAAAGTTTAATGTTAGAATCGCGGAACACGAAAGACACAAGCTTTCCGACGGGAAAGACGATGCGATAAGAAGAGCGGAACGTCACTCGGTCATAACATTATATTATTTGAAGACAGGTTCAAAATCAAATGTGCAACATATCTGCATTCCTCGTTCAATTCTCAGCTCCGGAGAACGAAAGTGAGTATCTATTGAAGCGTGCGAAATAACACTGTCCTCATACACATCGGCTCAAAAAGAGATGTTGTGAATCGAATGCTGGTGATAAGGGTTTCAAGGCCCGCAACACATGTGATTAGCAAATGCTATAGGATTACACTATATATAAGTCAGTCAACTGAGTCTTATTACATACAGCCAACGTTGCTAATCTTGGTGGTGTGAACTACCATGAATATGAATATGTTGGCCATGGGTGAATAACCACCTCATTTCGTTCAATCCAAAGTGATTGTACGATTGAAGTAATGGACATTATGTACAAGATTCCGTGAAATTATATGGAAAGTGTTCTGGAACATGATGGCATGCAATGATTGCTTGCTAGCCCCGGTGTGCCTTGGAATGTTGTGACAAACTTGTCACCCAGTACAAGTCATCTCAATACAGTAGCTTGTGACCTCTCGGTCGCCCATTAGACAGCTCGCAGTTCGGGGTTCATGTTACTCGACTGGTTCGTGGGCAACTTATCTTTGTGTCTAATGAACCGTTCTGGAGTTAATCTGTTACAATACATTGCTGCATGTTTGGCAACACAGGTGCCTGTGACCGTCGAAATATTGACTGACTGATCGTCTAGTAGAACGTTGTGTTTATGTTTCGATTCGTTTATGTGACTGTGAAGCGAAGTGGAAAGCCCAACCAATTATACATGTTACTTGTCAACATTAGGAATGAATGCGAAAACAAAGTTTACTGTTACCTCCCTCTGTAGCATTATATGTTAACATGTACACATTTTTGGTTATGCTAAAGTCACGGTGCAGTTGTCGATTAATTTTGCATCAACTTTTCTCATTTAAAGTTGTTGATTTTAAAGTGAGTACATCATTTTCAAGCTTTTAATTTTTCGATGGATTTGTTGCTGTAATCCAAGTCTACTGTACACAACAACCCTAAAAGCCGTTTCTGAATATTCCGTCCGTAATATCTTGCGTCGGGGCTATATGAACACAGAAATATTTGTTTTGTTGGAAAATGTCAAGTGCGTACTCACGCTGATTGCTTGTTGGAGAAGCACTAGTGGCTACTTCCACCTCAAATACCTCTCAGCGCTTTTCACATAGGCAACACCTCAATGTCCACACAAACTTTTGGTTACTGCGCCAATTATTTTGATAGCACATCTGCTCATCTTATGGTGTCAGTTAGAGTGGCACTATGAGTTTCATATCTGTCGATGTAATAATACAAGATCTGCTGTCCTCCGGGCCGATGCAGTTACACAGTGGACACCCCGAATTGGATGCTCATGAAACATCACTCTTTGGAGGTGCAACTACTTGGCAAACGAGTTGTGCACGTGGACCGTACGGATTTGTCGCCAATTCAAGGCAATGAAACAAAGAGTGAATGCGAAATAATTGAACTTAGTACGGTTAAAACGGCTGGCAGACGAAGGTTGACCTTCGGAATAAGTGAGATGAGCTGCTACTCCTTGCAAGGTGTCAACTATACCTCAGTTTGCATGACGGTTGCTCAGTATGGAGAAGTTGTACCATCCTACCTTAATGACAGTGGGATTACACCATGAGGGAACTTCATCGTTTTCATCTCAGAATATACCGCTCAAACGCCTCAGTTCGAAATCCCGTACGGTGGCCTAAGAATTAAGTTGAAAACCCTGTTCACACGACCGTGCTCATTGTTGACGCGGTTCTTGTAAAAACTGTTCACCGTAGCTGTTCTTCAATCTTCTGCCCGGAGAGTGTTTGCATGTCACCATACACCAAATGTAAACCGTATGTGAATCTTCCAGTTTTGCTTGTGAGCAGAACTGAATTACATGTTGCGCTTGTCTTTTGGTTTAACTGGCGAGCGGAGAAGGCCACATTACTCCGGGGAACAGTGACCTCCGTCTTCTCTATCTCAAAGCGGAAATCTTGAATTGCGTAGCGCGCGCTTATATTCCGCGTTAGATTTTGCGTATCACTTTGGTTGTCTTCTTCGTTCTGCACATGGCCTACTCAGTTTCAGGCCGTTGCTGACGTCAATTTTAGCTAGTTAGATAAGGAACCGGTACAGACCCACAAACTATTGCTCCCTCCTATTAGACTCATGGCATCCCAGGTGCGATCCTCTGAAACTGGTCGGTATTTACTGATGTGGAGATCTAGCTCTTCTTACGAGAAGACAGAATCATGATGCAACATTGGATTAGCCAACAGAGCTCTTCAGATGGCTCGACAGAAGATGAAGTAGTGAGGTGGCAAAAGTTATGCAGTAATCACAATCGAACATCGCTTGAGTAGCGAGCATATTTCAGTCTGAAACGGATATGTCACCGACTGGATCATCGATATGCCACACACTATGTTCTGAACCTGACCTTCCAACCTCCTTAAACTGAGAAGTGCATTTTCTCAAAACCCTGTCACGTGAAGGATCGTCATGTTAAGGATACAGTTGCCCCTGGGTTTCAAAGAGGGCTGACCTATCCCGAGAACTTGGTTGGGTTGAAGAACTAAACTAATGAATGGTTGAGAAAATTTTTCACCAGCACAAGTTACAGAGTCTAGAGTTATACCAATTATTCTAGTTAAGATAACCAAGACTCGCGATAATATTGTATGAATGCACAGCACCGTGATTCACCTGACTACGTAATCAACAGTAACTTTCTTATTCAGGTATTGTGACCTATTATGAAGGCCAGTATTTGGGTTAACATGATGTCATTCATCGTTGTGGGCCTACTTCACAGAAGGTGACCAGCAGCAGATCATGGAACTTGTTTGCATAAAGTGGGCTATGGGTTGCGAGGCATGTAACTGGAGTGCCTCATCATACCCCTTGCTTCAGCATGAGATACTGTGGAGCACAGACTTCTCTTATATGCGTCAGAATTTGGACACCAGTGACCAGCAAAGGGTGCGAGACTCTGTCTGCAATAACTTAGCTTGCAACACTAAACATATTTTCTTATTTGAATGTACGTTGTAAACAAGTTTTACGTTTGGCCTGCAGAATAATTGTGTCACTGAGAGACGCATAATATTTGTTTTATTGGCGATTGTCCAGGTTGAATATGGATAACATTCTGTCCACTTGATGCAATAAAAGTTACCAGTTTAGCTGACGATGAAGCAACTGAGATTGTGCACACCCATTCATGACTCTGCATCTAGTGTGTTTCGAGACGTGAGTGCAAACGGCGTTCGGGTGCCAAAGCGGTGTTTCTGGGAATTGCAACGGAGATTTCACGCTGCACAAGCCCTCCAATA
Organism: Paragonimus heterotremus; assembly: GCA_013368495.1. NCBI lineage: Eukaryota > Metazoa > Platyhelminthes > Trematoda > Plagiorchiida > Troglotrematidae > Paragonimus > Paragonimus heterotremus. The sequence goes on from LUCH01018220.1 coordinate 12,325, forward strand.
TGGTAGTTCGTGTGAAATCTGCACTGACATTCAGAAAGCCGGCCTACAGGGCTCGTGATCATAAACTGTTTCACACCTGTCGTAACTTCATGACTCCTGTACCATGCATCAGTTAGTTGGCTACGACACATCGATCGATCTTAACTCTTCTATAAGGAATTCGGAATGTTTGGAGGGATGAAGATTACTGACAATTTTATAGTAGGTGTAACTGTTTTTGAGGTCAGCAGGGCTAGTTTGACATTGAAACCTTAATCATGTTTACCTGCTCAAACCTCCGTTGTGATTATTCCCACAATTGGTTGTGTTCTCTCTATCTCTTTTTATATCCATATAAGATCTTAAAGGTATGTCCTTGAAAACTAAATGATATATACTGTACGACCCATTGTCGAGATGGGATATGAACAACAATTATCCTAGTTGTGCATCGAAGATATACATGGGTTTGATGGGAATTAAGAACAAACATTCTCTGGGTCATAGAGAAACCAGGTTCACTCTATAAGACTATGTGAGACAGTTGACAAATTGTACTGGTGGATGAACAAGACTGCCTCAACTGTAGATCGATTTGATTGTATAACTTGGACTTCTTGTACCTGTATTATTTACACGTTGGGCAACACGCTCACATTGTCCATCGTCAATCACAAATCGTTTATTAGACGAGAAATTCCAGAACTAGCAATGAGAATGGGCTAACTTTTAGTCTGAAATCTTGCCTGCTTACGTCCTCAATTATGTGTGTACTCCTCCGACAGACTCGGAAGATACGACGTTCCACAACACTCCAGTCTTGAATTTACAAGCGAAACAATACAGTTTGCTGATTCATGTATAGATGACCCAGGCTGAATTAAGTCAGATGCTGCGTGCCATATATGTACACACGGGTCAGCCTACTACACAACTCGCTTTCGGTGTGTTTCATTGCAGGGAACAGTGACTCACACAACGATATTTTGGGACATTGGTGCCGTTTTGCGTTGGGATCACATACGACTGCACGTGTTGTTTTATTTTTTTAGGAACACGGTGCAGAATTTGCGGACTCCTGTCTTGAATATTTCTCATGAAGTGTCCGTTGTTTGCGTCTGACGGATGTACTCCCGAGAGAAGGAGCCCTCATACGAAACCTTGCCATTCCAATAAAATGCTCCCAACTGAGAATCTCCGATATTTGACAATAGTGGTGACAAATACCTTGTGTCCGTTTGCAGTCAGACCAAGCAGGTGCACCGGTGGCTTTCCACAGCAGAATGACGTGCCATCCAAATGTCGACGATGTGTGGAATGATAGACTGGTATACGGACACTTACCACCAAAAATACAACAATTATAATTTCGACATTTAAAGATTCATCCCAGTCACTTAGTCCTCGAATAACTAAAACAATGACCTCGTACTTCACTGAACCCTAACTCAACGTATTCCTTAATGGAGCAGATAACAGTGATTGATTTTGAGGTGCATTTGAAAACTGCGAATTAGACAGATTGAATGCCACGATATACAAACATTTTGACGTGTCCCACAAAATTTTGAGCATTCACTATTTGATTTCAAATCTACATCAAATCCACCTTGAAGATAACTAGGGTGAGTTGTTCGTTAGTATTGCGCACTTTATTTTTAACAGAAATCTCTTCAAAACTGTGTGAGCCTACAAACATTGCACAGAAGGCTCATCACAGTTCAAGCGCCACCTAATTATCATGATATGTAGTTTTAATTACGAACTTATGTATTAGGCGTTGGCAATGGATTGTCAAAGAACAATCTAAGAAGATCTGTTTCACGACCAGGCATAGTAGATTGAAATTCCCCTGGTCATTTTTTGGTGTTCTAACTGATTCATTGAAAACAGTTCCTCCTGTTTAGCATACATAGCGGTACACTACTATGCTGTCAATATGATTAGTTCTCATTATATTCTCAAATTCTGCCAATGTAATCTCCCATGCTTGTTCTAAGCAGCCCTCAGTGGTCAGTCAGCCGATCATCAGAAAAATGTCCCCACAAAATAGCAAACAAAAATATTCGCCTCGTTCTAGCACACAAAATATAGGGTGACAATTACAAAGTGCAGGATCCACTTGCTCAATCAGAGCTCCATATTCAGCCACATGTAACGAACGTGTAAAAATAGTATTTTTATTCGAGTCTTGATATGTGTTTTGTAACACCGGCACCTGGTTTCAGTGACAGCCCAGGTTGTGAGTCCTTCGATTATTTTTGGCATGGTTGTGATGTGTCAGAAAAGTAGGTTTCACTAGCACATCACCCGGGAAATCATATTTGACCGCACACGAATCCGTCCCTCTACTGACAATACGAGGCAGTTTACATGGGTGTATAAAATTATGATCGACCCTCAATCAAGGACGTGGAACCCTACGTTATTTGTGACTAATCGTGTCAGGCAGAATGCCTCAAGTGTGATTATATTAGCATTAGTCATCTCCCAGCTATTCTGGTTAGCACAATACAATGCAGGTCAGTTTGTACATTTTGACAGCTGTTTTGTCCTCACACGGGAGCTGGCCTATGAAGTTGCTTAATATAAACGTCTATATCGTGAACATCGTTGAAAAGACTCTCTTAACTCGGCGCCAGACGTCAATTTTACAGTGTCACTCTTCTTGTCCATAGCGTTTCAACCTAAGGAGCGATTTAGTCTAGAAGGTTCAATGTACCTGTAACGTTTTGGCCACTGAGGGTTGTCTAAACATTCGGTTCGCGACCAGGCATTTTGGCAACGTATTGCAGTACTCAGTGGAACCACTGATTGATAAACAACGCTGGTGTTCACACTGACAACAAATATATATTTCAATGAATTTGACCAGATTAAACAGACGTGCAAGCATGCATAATCAGAGAGAGCATGGATGCGAAGTACTCGAATTCTTGATTCGAACGCCAACACACTTAATCGTTATTCGCTTGCTAAATTCCATCGTGCAACTTTGAAATAGCCATTAAAACTAGTTAACATCCCTTTGCTTATTTCAGAGAAAAATGTGATTTCCCAACTTTGTTTACTAGTAGTAAATCACCAGGAGTTTTATGTATTCTATTTGGTTATACGGAGGGGACAGGTTTGGAATGGATGCCAAGAGAACATTATACATGGCTTATGCTGTACTGACGGCGGTTACCGAGGAAAACAGTTCTCGCCTCTCAGGTTTCAAGTTACTCGAAGAAACGGCGTTGACTGTGCAATGCGATGCAAACATGTTCGTCATATATTCATATACAGAGGAAGTACATTTGTAATCCGGTAGGTCAAAATTTCCTCGTATCAAAACGCTCACGCACTAAAGACATACATCAGCTACGACGGTTTACCATTGAGAGAGAAACCAAATAGGTAAACATAACAAGCTGCTATGCGTGTAGTCGATGCACACCAGGACAGTGCAAATGAAAACACAATCAGATTGTGCAGCCAGCTCAATAAATACGTCCAACATTTGGCTCAAAACCGTCCGATGATAGTGTTGGACTCCCATCACGGACATGCGAAAACAGATACACCCTGGAATTACACACGTTTACCTGATCACTTCATATACTGTTAGGATATGCCCAGATGAGTTTATTACTTCCGACCGACCCAATAAGCAACTCGATTTAGCAGGCTGATGATTATAGATAGTCACATAAGTAGCAAGCTAGTGAACCTGGTAGTGAGATAATCACAGCGGTTATCCATGAATTACACGGGCTAATTTTCTTGCTTCTTCATACCGTCAAGTAACAAACACGAAAGCTAACATATCAGAAACAAGTAAATTTCAATTCGTTCACTCAGCAAAGTTCGACAAATTTCAATAAACCGCAAAACGCGGACAAAATTCTCTCTCCAAAAAATCACTCCAGAATTTTACACACATGAGATGTGCAGAATTGAAACATATCGATTGAAGTTCATTGGCGGAGAAATCACCAAATGTGATAATCAGCAGACTGGCAGAGAGTATAAACAAAGTCGTTTGGACGAACAGACAAATAGGCGAAGTACAAGTAGGCAAGTACATAAGAAGTCATAACGATTTTGATATAAGTTAATGGATAAGCCGATCGGTGGTGCGTATAACGCAACCGTAAAATTCGTCGAAGAGTGAGAATGTGACTAATTGGCCCTCGTCCGGGACGAAACATTACGTGCTCCGATCTAGTGACTGACTTCCAAACTGCACTGAATCGCTCAGCTTATAGCTGGTGTAGTGCTGTCCCAACCACGCCCCTTTAAACGAGATTCGGTCCCTCTGAAGCGATTTGTCCCTACCCATTGTTCTGCAACAGTCACCTCAAACCGTCGGCTCTCCAGTAAACATGTTGAAAACGAACGCTATCCGAGTCAATATTTCTTACTGATGGTACCTCTGGGGTTTGGCTCTGTTGTGTCCAATCGAATGCAAGTGAGCCGTGCAGTCGGCCAATCAGATTGCCCTGACCTTCAAGCAATCGATAACACATGCGGGCATCGGCTGCCTGGGCCCTGTGGACTGA
>LUCH01018221.1:0-16837 GCA_013368495.1 Paragonimus heterotremus
GGGGTAGAGGTAACCTAGTGGTTTGAGGGAGCAGGTTTGACCGTGAGTGCCAATCACGATCCAGCCTAATTTGTACTTTTGACCGTTTCATTTAAGTCTTGTTTGGTTTTGTTTTCATGCTAGTCACACGTTTACGACTGACGAGAGTGTGCGAAATGAATTCATATCGTAATTTGTGTCTTCTGACTATTCTATTCAAACATACAAAAGTATGAAACAAAATGAGCACACCTAGCACTCGCGACCCTGAAATAGTTGACAATAGCGATTAGGGTCGTTACAGGTCTCTTTTACGCTAACTCGTCGGCTGTATTGGCCAAATCATTCGAATGATAAAAATGGTCAAAATATGGTAGTATCAAAGAAGAGTCGTAACGGTGATGGATAGGTTCAATGGTAGACGTAGCTATTAAACAGGAGGTATATATCGGTAGAAAGTAACGACCCACTGATAAGTCAAAGTCCATTAGATTGAGTAAGCCACCACAGGAAAGAAAATAGCGCATGAGATGAGGTTGGTTGGACGACCGATAGATTAATTCCCATGACAGATAAATAAAGAAATTTGTCGCAATAGCCGGTTGATTCAGTTGACTTCCAACTCTCGAAAAATCTGTCTACTAGCAACACTGGACGCAGAGAGAACACAAGGCTCGCGAACCGAAAAGTGAGTGATTGTGCATTTATCGATTAGTTCGATGAAGTTGGTTTAAATATCGGCTGTATACGTGGATTTGAGGAAGGTAAAAGGTGTGAATAACAATAAGAATTATGAAATAGAAAATAGTGTACAAAAACGTTACAGAACTCCCCCACCGGAGCGTCTGTGGGTTAAAAACACGATAAAGAACGGTAGTGAAGAAAAAACAAGCCAAAAGCTCGACATCCATGTCACGTACTGTAACATGTCAGGTGTTGCGGCCAGTGTACACTCATACGCTTGTTACCGCACCGTTCCACATGTTCAGCTTTGTTTGCTTCGCATTTGGTGGCTCCTTTGACTAAGCAACCTATGCGTTGGAACCTGACTAAAATCTCATTTTTGTCTCTTCTGTGTTCAATTTAGTATAGATTCCTTTCTATATGCTTGATCCGTTATGCCGGTTTATCATCCAAGTGTCATCTTCGTCAGTCAAACTGAACGTCGACGATCTGCACGGTCTGACAGGATGATTCTGTCTTCAGCAATTCATGCACGTCTTTCCGTTGATTGACAATTTTTCCTGACGAAAGTGTCTGTCCCTGTAAAAGAGGCATGAGACCAGCACAAGTCATTCGCCGTCTCCGTTCGTAAAATTTGACATCTGGCCGCGGTTTGCACTCATCGACCTCATTTTTTTTATCCCATTGACTTTACCATTTCAGTGTATCCACTGCCTCGGTCTAGGTATTCTTCATTTTCCACAGTTTGTTCTTTTTTTTAACAGTTGTTACCGCCGTTTGTCGCTGACTAAGTGGAGACTGTAGATGGTCGGAATTTTCGTGAGTACTTTCGGGACCTATACAAAAACTCAGCTTGTCTAAAAATCGTGAGACTTTTAACTTTGTGAAGTTTGGCGATATGTTACTTTTTTATAGATTTAGTTTCATCAGAGGCATGTGGTCGTTCCTTTGGTTGGCGCTGCTCACCAGATATACATATGCAGTGAAATTCGGCTACGTATCTTACTTTGTCAGCGGCAGGCGTTGACTTTCGATAACAGTAACATTTACGTGTTGTTCACCTTTATTGGTACAAAATGCAGATCAAATGAATCAAACGCTTGTTTGTTTTTACTTTTATCACGTTCGTTGGTAATATTTTCATCCTTGGGATTTTCCTTTCTCGCGGCATCAAATTCGTTGGCACTGAACGATTCTTATGTTTAACTTCTACCAGAGATATAGACGCTTATCTTCCTTTGAATTCTTCTTAATTTTCTAAAGGAACTTGAAAGATTGAGGAAAGAAGCTATATCAAATCGGCATTGTCAGATGGAGCTGGAACGCGCCAATGCTGAGAGCAGTGCGAAAATTGGCGAGTTGAATACTCTTCTTGAAGCTCGTTCCAGGTGCATCACTATTTAGCTGGTATAATTTTTGTACTTCCCACAGGCGTCTAAAAGAATTGGAAACTTTCGTCGAAGAGAAGAAGAACGATTTGGCTGAATATGAGCGATTAAAATTGCGATCGGAGGTACTGTTGTATTGCACCCACAAGCGCTGGAAAATGTTTCCCTGACTCTAAATATTCCTGTTTGTTTTTATTTTGTTACACGTCCAGTCTAATATCAATCCGGCTGACAATTCTTCCAATCAAATGAACTCTAAAATCTGTGACTTTAAACTCTGCTTGGCGGTTCTCATTGTCGTTTACTGTTCGATAGCACTTTTTGTACTGCAAATGATTGTCGTTATTAGTAAAGGTGAATCTCAGTGAAGCGAAAGGAGCTCTACTCTATCCTGATCATGTGAACGGCGCTACTCTGCTGTTATTCGACTTGGAGAGGACAAACCGATTTCACCCATTCGGTCGTATATGTCTACTTTCAGTCCCACCTCTCAAGTCTAAAAAGTCGCATGCTTCGATAAACGGTAGTGTTACAGCCTTAGAATCGCTCATTCAAAAGTTTTGGGGAGTGATAATTTATTTGTTGCATATAAATGTATGATAAGGGTGGTGCTAGACTTGAGACTTTGAGAACAAGATACCTGGGTCTTATTCTGATGATTTGGGCTGTTATCCTGCTCCGCTCTGGTGCCACATACGACTCTGTGCACTCAAATTGATATCCGATAAAGTTTATTTGTAAGTCTGTATTATAGGAGGTGTCACCTTATTTAATTTTCTTCCTTTTGTACCTACAGCTGCGTTGATATTCTCAGGGCAAATATTAGAATACAGCCACCTTTCTAAAAGTAAGGACCGGAGCACTGAAGGGTGCTCGTTTTAGAACATTTGAAGCAGATAATCTCAGTGTATATAGGTTTAATCTGCCCTTTTGTGCCTTTTTTTATATACCTGTCTTTCCTCCTAATGTGATGCTTAGCAAGTTGAATTATATACACTGCACAAAACACCCCTATGCATGAGTAGTTTTAAAAAGTCAATTCTACAAACGGCTGTTTTTGGTCATTCTCATCCGATATACGCCTTTTTTCTTCATTTTTACGGTAAACTCTATGTAGGCAATATAGTTAACGCGTTCAAAGACCAATCAATCGTTTGATAGATCACTCGCCTTCCTTTTCATAAAGCTGGATCGTAGTAGCCTTTCTACCTCTTGTTTTCTTCAACTTTGTCCCAGGCGGTCCTTTTCAGAGCTGATTAAGCATCAGCATGGATTTGAACTCTCTCGCGTCTGATCGACGAAATATGTCAGTCTTCTGAACCATATCTGACTATTGAATACCCAACATGCTTCTTAGACATCGCGAATGGAAGCGGCTCCTATACATTATCCAGGTTTCATTGCCGTACAACGACATTTTTAAGCGGTAGATAGACAGCTTTGTTTCTATCTTCAGACTACAGCTCTCCTAGACACGTCCTTCGAGACATCTCAAAGCAGTGCTAGTCCGCGCCACACGAGCTCGCAACTTGCGATCCGCTAACAAATCTGCCGAGTGATTGCTACCCAGGTAACGGAACTGTACACACCTTTTCACAATATCTCCATTGATTCGGATTCATAGTGTAGGCATAACTTCTCCCGGAGTAGGATAAAAGAAAGGAAATGCATTACTTTTGTTGATATTCAAAACTAATCCGCATTTGCGGCAGGTGTGTCCAGTCGCTGCAGTTTCTTTTCTGGCTGCTGAAACGTCGAATATTCAGTAGGCAACTATGCGTGTGATGTTCTGTTTAAACACCGTCCTTCGAGTTGTGAAGAACGTCTGTTAGCACGGTGGTCAATCACAAACTAAATAGGATTGGAGTTAGGACCGAACGTTTCTTCACCTCTCATTACGATTGTTGCTGCGCATAGTATGTGTATTGCAATGTGCATCATCAGGCTTCTGAGTAATGCAGGTTTTTCAACCGTTCAAGGTGATCCACCAGCGGTCACGGTTATCTGCTGGACGACCTATGCGTTTTTTGTTTGGATGTACCTTTCATAACCCCCTTCTTCTATGCAGGGAGAACAGCCGCGCTACAACCATACATTTAGTTCTGTTCACTCGTAAGTTCATTCCTTATTGTCTAAGCATTCTTACACAGTCAGTAGTGCAACATAATTGCTTTTCGTCTGGCTGCTCTCCTTGGGCTTATTTGACACTACTGGACCTGAAAAGACCGAAGTCCCAGCCAACATGGCTTTCCGGATCAAAACAGCCCTCAAGCCCGACTTTTATGCCAAGGTAGATAAAAAGCTCAAGAGCACAAAGACAAGTGCGCAAACAAATGTATCACCACTCGTTCAGATTGTCGTCTACATTGTTTCTGTGTCCGTCAATATTTCATGTAACCATTCTGTTTTTATATGTAACACGACTAATTTTCTTGCTATTGCGTATGTCGGATGTCAATTGCCGAGACCATCTACGGCGGTCGTTTTTGACTTATTAAGGATTATAGGCTTGCAGCGACCGTTGAGTAACCACTTTCGATTGTTTATGGGCCTGGTTGATGATAGGGGATGTACTGCATTTACTTTACGTTATATACTTGAGTCCGTGAAAAGTGACACCTTCCGGGAACCTGAATAAGTGCAATCTTCTGAGATCCGCTACATCCTGTGTTTCTGAGCAAAGAATTCATTTATATGTAGCATACAAATAGATCAAACTTTTCATACTTAATTCAGGTAGAATGGTCCAAAAGGGCAGTGTGTACGATTTATGACCGGAAATGTTTGTCTATGCATATTCACACTCACGTGTGGCACCTTCGATATGCAACACTTTAGTGTTATCGTACCCCGTGTGTTCCTATGCGGTTGTACATTTGTTTACTTAGGTTGGATCTTACTGTTGTGCACATCTGAATTATTAGGGGGTGCCAAAGAAGCGTTGCAGACTGTTTTCCAAGGTGAAGGATTCAACTACACAGATGAACGTGTGCGCATACGGACACCCGTAGACAGACCGTCAGTTAATGTGGTGGGGAAGAAGAAAAGACCCATAGACTATGCGGCACTGAACTCAGATCAGTTGGTAGGAGCCTTTACCGGTTGCTGTAGCGGATCGCAGTGACCTGCCTCGATATCTATCTTTAGTCGGCCCAGCATTGAACGCATGCTGCAGATAGTAATATTCCACTAGTATAAACTTAGGTTACCAATCTGTCGGCGTATTCTGCTATCGGGTACTGCTTGTTCCATTGCCCAGTTCAAGTTTTACAGTGAGTTAAATTCCTCATTTTGGTCAATTGTTAACGGTGACTGAATGGTGGAACTGACTGGACCTCGATAAATCACCGTGGATTTTGCTCACTTTTTCCGATTTTAGTTTGTGAAGCAGGTGCGATGGATTCCTGTGACGCCATCCAGAGAGGTGGAAATCATTAATACATTTAAAGCAGCGGATACATTCGAACTATGTTCGTGTCCAAGTTTCATACAAGTGTCTTCTGATAAATCCTAACGTCATTTAGTATGTACCATGTTTTCTTCAACACTATTGTGCATTAATGTTTGACTAAGGTGCATTATGCTTCAAGTACCTAAACACTTGAGCTTGATTGAACAAATTGTGGAACGACACTGTTAAAACAACTGTGCAAAATTGCGACCTTCACTTGTTATACATTTATGACTATCGTATCGTACACCAGTGGGTTTTTTCACATGCTCAATAGGGATGTTGTGGTAGGTTGCTGTTAGCTTTTCCTTTAGTTCAATTCTGGACTGGAATCGTGACCTGTGAACCACGGACTTCAGTTTTATCTCATGGTAAGGAAACCACGTGACCATGTTGGCCATACGACATGTCAGCTCCAGCTGATACACCCCTGAGGAACAGTTTGATTCAGTCACGTCCGACGAAATTCTGTACATTGGGCTACAACAACATCCTGGTAAAGATGTAAACCCTACTTCGTCGTTTGGGACCTAAGGGTTATAAAAGAATTCCAGATGGAAGCTCCGTTTCTTCTTGGAATTTGTCACGCCATCGATAAACTATGGCCCAAACAAAGAAATGTGCCTTATGAACCAAACTCGAAATTTAATTCGAAGCTGTGGTGCACTTTCCTGAGCTCAGTAAACCAGATTTTTTATGCCTACGCCATCATGAAGGTAGAATACAGCCTCGTCGGTAAAAATAGTAACTTCCCTCATCGAGGATGTCAGATTACTGCGCATTTGTTATGTCAATGTAATTTTCCAAAACTTACTCAGCTAAATCAGAGTACTTGAGTAATCAAAACATCACGATATTGATTTCCGCTTCTTAGAACGGCTTCGCATGAATTCATTGCACGTATTTCGCAAACTCAGGGCAGAAGAATTAATTACAGTCAACTCTGACTTATCGACGTCCATCAGCCGCATCGTTCAATGACTGTTATCAATCAATCAACATGTAGATTTCAAGCCTCTCTGTGAAACTTAAACTTGACAGTGGAAGAGGCAACACCCGATCACAAAAACATATCGGAAGATTGACAGTCGAATCTTACACCAGTGGTATATGATAATCTACAGTATGTGCTGGGTCGACTCAAGACAGATACTGTTTATATACTATTTATAAACAAACAGTTTGCACAGAATCTTCGGTTGTAACAGATTCTATGTTATGCAATCTTTTTCCTTCAACCGATCTGTGCGATGTTCCTCACACATGAATGCAGATGTCGGTAGACAGGCATAAGCCCCGTAATCCACGGTCTGTGGCTGAAGACCTCTCGAAAACATGTGGCTGATCAGATTACTTAGCTTACTTGTTGCTGTTGTCTGTTTTAGTTGTCTTGGAGTTGCGAATATTTTATGAGACAGTACAGTAAAAGTTGTAAAAAGGCTGTGATACACGCGATGTACACTGAGTAAATCGGTTGTTCTGCAACATATTAATATATTCAGGTTAAATCATACTGAATTCTTCGTGACTCGTAAGCCCAATGTAGGTGACTCCTGGTTTTACAAGTTGGTACCCTTAAGTTTTACCTGAGTGTATGAGTCTGAGGTCTGTCAAACTCAAAAGACGTTTTTTGTTAACCCGTGATTCTATGATGTATAATACCAGTCATGCTGTTCCTATCATGGATGGAAGCAGACGTACATCAAGTTAGCTGATCTGAACAGAAAGGCCCAGCGAAACAGGGTTGAGTACTAAGAAGATAAGTGAACCAAGTATGCTATAACTGACGAAATTACTTCTGTTAACTTAGAAGGAGAGGATGCAAAAACCCAATCAACGGAGGTTACCCGTTGTTAGCAATCTGTTGGCACTAACTCGCGCGAGGTTGGGACATAATCATGACATGTTACATACATTAGGTTTCATAGGTGGCCGTTTGGTAGTAGACTAATCTCCCTGTTGGATACTTCTCAATCGGGCTGTTCTCGAGGCTTCATGAAAATGTTGATCTGTGCTTTTTATGCTAATGATGTACTTATTTCCAGTGTGTTTCTTCTACGGCAGTAAGTCAGCCACCGCTGACCACCCTTTGGCAACTGGGGATTGTTTGAGATGAAGCGTAGGAACTGTATGGGGTACATCCCATTCCTTCTCTCTCTTTTAGTTCAGAAATGCGCCTGTTTTCTTCTTAGCCATACGGAAACGGCGCGTTGGCACCATCCACATTAACGTTACTGTTCGTGAAGACGACGACATCAATCCATATTTTTCATTTTCTTCAGAATATGTTAACAAATGGCAATTTTTGTCAACGTGAGTCATTCCTATCGAGGAGAATCCTCCGTTTCCCATATTCCACTATCATTTCGTCCTTTTTTACTTGCTTCTTGTAGCAGTTGGAAATAAAAACAAAGAACCTAGAAGACTGTCTCAAACTAGAAGAAAACCGTATTTCAAGTTCAAAAGGGATTGGATATTTGGCTCGTTTGGAGCTGGAATACGAACGTTTGAAGACAGCTTACAGAAATTTAAGCAAGGAACGCGCTGAATGGCTTATCACCAAAGAGGAAAATAATGAATTAATCAGTCAAGTGGAACACTTGAAAAATTGGCGCCAACGAGCGTTAAACGCTGAAAACGCGTTAACGGAGATGCAGAGCTTAGAAATTTCATTTCAGTCACCCCTTGTCTCCGCAAGCCGTGTTAGTGTCACACGGCTATATCATTTAGAACGCGAGAATGAACTTCTGTTGGCTGAACATGGTCGACTTCGTTTAGAGTAAGTCTCAGTTCGTTGTGGCGTCATGCTTCGGGAAATTGTTTCCCTGACCTTGAACTAGTTGCGCACATCTCTTCCCCCGATTTGCCACTCATTCCTACAATGAGCCTTTGGCGAGAACAAACCTTCGTGTGCAGTCTAGTGTTGCTATTCCCTGCCCACCCTCGCATACACCTTAACCTCAACATAGTTTTCAGGATGCAAATTTCGTAACTTTTAGTCATAACCTAGGAATAATTCAATGGTAACATCGTGGAGTATACGATATCAGATTTCTCAACGTGTTGAGGTGAACTTATTCAATTGTAGTGCTTATCCTCAGCTACCGTACTTCCTGCCAAATGACACAACGTAAGATTTGTCTTATTTCTTCGATTGGGGCGCCCTTGAACTAGTTCGTTTCGACTCGAAAATCGATGTAACTGCTACTAATCTACTTGAAACTTGGTGCTGCACGATGTAGTGGTCTTGTTTTTCTGTAAATTAACATGTATTTGCGCACTAATTTGAAGCGCCTCACATTCGTCGGTCGTGTTGTGTGACATCGACTGGAACGTTCAACATCGTTGGAGATATACGTTTCAGATTAGCCCATGGGAGTGACCGAATCCAAAGGACACCTGCGCACAACCATCACAACAAGTGACTGGCGCCTCACCACTTGTAGTTCCTTTTACACACCACGTATCCAATATAAATCCGAAGGAATACGACCAGAATGCATGTCAGTTGGGCATTTTTATCCGGCCAATGGTGGTTAGCCAACTGATAGGCTAGCCAGAAAATGAAAACCTGATTACTCGAGATGTAAACCGAGAGAGACTTCAATGGCAAGATCCTAAGTATAGAGAAAAATATTAAATATATAATGCAAGAAGTAGTTTTGTGTAGCAGTACCTGTCATTACGCTTTAAAGAGGATATGGAGGAAATTCGAAATTCCAAGTTGGACTGGAAGAAAACATACATAACATTCATCACGCGCTACACTAACAAAACTGAAGAAAACAATAGATAGAAGGCCATAGTGACCCAGTTTTCTGAAAAAAAGGAGCGCGCGAGTTGCCAAACAATGGTAGTCGTTGGTCGGTGCCAGCAAGAAGAAGATGGATACAGCGTACATAACCAACTTGTCCCCAACGTACTCGTTGCCTCTTGGCCGACGGTGTACTGTAAGTACGTTCGTGACTTACTAATCCAAGGTGGCCGGCACATTCGCGACTGTAAACATCGCAACGCTATATAGTCACGTCACCACGACCTATGACGCCGATGGTTCCTTTGCGTACCGCACGCGACCACTCTCGACCGCGCAATAACTGTTCATTGATATTGCGCACGCCCGTCCGGATCGTATGTTTTCAGACCGTCCAGTCCAACACCAACTCTTCCCAACATCTAAAATCAATGATATAACGCGAAAGACTCACGTGTTTAACATACTGGTATCTCCGCCTTTGACCACCAGGATTTCGCTTACATGATTTCAGTTGTCCGTACAGCAGCTGTTCTGGAATACGGTCATCGCCCATCCGACGGACGTGATCTAGCCAACGAAACTGATTGGGCATCAGCATGGCTTCCATCCCGTCCATGTTCGCCTTCCACAGTGCTTCATTGTTCGGAATCATGTCCGATCACCAAGTACCCATGACGCGTCACAGACATTGCAAATGGAAACGGCTCAGATAGCGCACGTTCCGGTGATACAACGTCCACGTTTCACTGCCGTACATCAGTATAGACAGTACCCTTGAGTAGTAGACAAAGAGCTTAGTGCTGGGCTTCAGGCTGTGTTTCTTGCAGATACGTCCGAAAGCCACACGAGCTCGTAACCCGCGGTCCGAAGACGGATCGGTAGTCAAACTACTACCCCAGTAGCAAAAGTCCGCGCAGCTAACCACAACATCTCCGTTGATGCGAATTTGGTGTGAAGGTACATAGATAGCACATCCGTCAGGAGATGGTTGAAAAAAAGATAGTACCTTACCTGTGTTGACGTCTAATCCTAACTTGGATGCCGCGGTCACGAAAGCCGTAGCCAGTCGCTGTAGTTTGTCCTCGCTGTGTGCGAACAACGCGCTGTCATCTGCGAATAGAAGCATGCGCATCGTTGAGGTAAGTAGGTGGGTTGGGGGCGCTGAAACTTCGACTATTTATTGGGCGTTCATCCATCCCATATTCAACGTCAACGCTGTTCTCCACCGAGAACAACTGTATGCAGGTCAGTCATAAACTAAGTAGGTTTGGGGCTAGGACACAATCCTACTTTACGCTAGTGACGATGTCAAAATCATCAGAGGTAGATCCACTCGATTGTACCTTCGCCTTCATGCCCACATGCAACATTCTAATCAAATTGACGAAATTACCCGGACACTCAAACTTACCAAGTACCGTCCACAACGCCTCATAACTAAAGGAATCAAAGGCTCTGGCGAAGTTCACGAACAGGGCATACAAAGCTGGTGGCGTTCCCGGCACTTCTGCTGAAGCTGTCGAACAGCGAACACCAGGTCGATCGTACTACGATTGGCCAGGAATCCACACTGTTGCTCTGGAACGTCCGCATTCAGTCGGTTCAGAACAACTCTTGCAAGCACTTTACCTGCGCAGCTCGTCAAACGAGTGCCCCGATAATTGTCAGAGCATTCCTTGCCACTTTTACAATAACAGCATCCTTGAAATCTTGTGGCATCACCTCCTGCTCCCAGATGGAGTGAACCAGCTGGAACGAAACGCGTCCCAGCGGCGGTCCGCCATTCAATATGTTGCCTAGCAATCCGTCCTCCCTCATAGTCTCTCCATCACGAAATTGTTCAGTCGCCCTCTGCAACTCTGGCAAATCCGGGGCGAGAGCAAGTGAAGATTTGACTGCCTGTTGCGGCAGGCTGTTCACGGTTCCTCAACCAATGGTAGAACGATGGTTCAGTAGGCTACCAAAGGGATTATATTAGACGTTCATGATGTCCTCTGGCTGGGTGCACGAAGAGCTGGTGTCAATGTCAACCAGTGCTTTGGTTGACCGGACGGATGGACCGAAAGTCGCCTCAACCGAATTGTAGAATTGTTTGTGTTATCCGCGATCGACGTAGCCTCTGCTCACTTTGTTTTCTTCATCATTCTTCCTTGTTTCCGCGAACACGTTCAGCCAGTTATCTGCGAGTGCCCCGGAATGTCGTTCTCTTGTCTTCATTGCCCGACTCCTTTGTGGAGATGGCAAACGCCGCAGCCAGACAAGAGGCAGTTTTGCTCATTGTGGATGATACCGATGTGTTGTGTTTTGTTTCGACTTGGTGTCTATACTTGCCTGGTTTGGTTTTTTTAATGTGTGACATGTTTGTCTCTGCAATAGTATTGGTCCTATTTGCGTTGATTTTTTTTAATAGATTTGCTGCTCTCGATCCTGTGCGTAGCTATTGCAATTTGGTCGCTACTGGTGGTCGACATTGCGATCGTGTGTTTGTGTATGTCATCCTCCGCCTTGCGTTACAGGTTTTTGTGCCGAAGTCTTTCATTGAGGACCCTAGTCACTCTCCTGTCTTGGTCTGGGCGTCATTGCATTATCCAAAACCGATACAATCTATGCAAGTACAGTACATTGGCCGTTGCGCAACATAAACCGGGTCGCCCTGTCTGCTGTTTGCGTTAGGATGGATAAGCAAAAATATGTTACTGCCAAACCCTCGCCGCTCCCCCACCCTAATGACCCTGCCAGTACGAATCCTAGAGCAGACAATTCTTACTTGAGTCCTAGTAAACATGAAGACCAACCTGAGACACACCCGGGGAAGCAAGGCGCTTTATGTTAGATCATGGAATGTACACACACTGCTGGATCGATGCAGCGCTATAGGATGGCCGGAACGGCGAACCACCCTTATCGCTATGGAACTGAGCTTGTGTGGAATCGACGTAACAGTCTTGAGTGAAACAAGGCATGAAGACCAAGGTGAGCTCCGAGAAGCTGGTGCTGGGTGCACCTTCTACTAGTTACCCATCGGACGGTAGTCGGGAGTATGATATCTGTTTCGCAGTCACTGACCGCATTAATACTTTGATGATAGGCGAACCACACAACATCAGCCCTCAAATCCTGTCGATTCGTCTACGTCTCAGCCGAGGTGTGTCACATTTGTTATTGTTTATGGTTCAGCTATGGGTCACATTGATGATACAATGGATCAGTCTATAGTCATCTGTCTGCTACTATCCGGTCAGCACCGGGGAGTGACCGAGTGTTTTTACTGGGTGACTTGAACGCTCTAGTGGGCGCGATTTGTATTATAAACCCTGTCAGCGATACGCTGGTTCGTTCTCGATATGGCGGTGCGCTTGATAAGAATCGGATTCTCGTTCCGGTAACAATAACACGGTAAATCACGGTCCCGAAAATACCACAACTGTCCCGTGATTTGCTCCCAAGACAAGGTAATAGACGCGTACAAAGAAAACAGCTTCGTTCCGCCCCGACACGTGTGTGTGACAAAGCCGACAAATACAAAGTATTTATATGGCGCGTAGTAAGCAAACATTCCCGAAACATCAAAGAGAACAGTTATCGAAAAAAGTAGTTAGGGTCACTAATGAGAATAGCGGCATAAAAAGTCTCGACCGCTCTGAACAGTTCTGCTAATTAGGACCGAGTCAGTCGTTTTTTTTTTTCGAGGACAAAGGCGGTTTTGGACGGTAATGCGCCCT
The DNA here is from genome assembly GCA_013368495.1 of Paragonimus heterotremus. NCBI lineage: Eukaryota > Metazoa > Platyhelminthes > Trematoda > Plagiorchiida > Troglotrematidae > Paragonimus > Paragonimus heterotremus. The sequence goes on from LUCH01018221.1 coordinate 12,982, forward strand.
AACAACTTGGTAGCGTGACCCGGAGTCCTCGGACCGTACATCATTGGTTCAGTCAACGGGAACGGTGATCATCTGCTTCACCTGTGTGCTATTTACGAGCTGGTCATCACAAACACTCGATTCCAGCTAGATGGAGGTGACCTCAGAATTTGGACTCACCTACGAAGCGGTCATCATCATTTGCTTGATAACGTGATTGTGCGGCAGCGCGACGTTCGTGATGTGCGTGTCACGCGATTGATGCACGGCGTTGAATGTTGCACCGATCATAGGCTGGTCAGGACAAAATTGTTTATCCATGTTTGTAAGCCTGTTTATTGCAGATCATCCGGAAAACGGCAGAAGTTGGATGTCAAATGATTGGGGAACTGTGAGACGGACGCTGCTTTTCGGTGTACTGATGCCGCTCTTGTGCAAAACGCTCTTTTATTCGCCACCCCCGAGGGTATGTGAGAACAACTCAAAGAACAGATCACGGCGGCAGCCACCGAGAAGATCGGCGTCGAACGCTAGAAACATCCGGATTGGTTCGACGACAGCAACGCGGCTAGCTCCATTCCGGAGGGTGACACACAAACGCAACCATATCGTTCATCAACAACAACCAAATTGCAGTAGCTGCACACAAGTTCAAGAGCCACGTACCCATAAAGTCAGTGCTATTGTAAAGACGAACTAGTTACAAACTTGTTTGAACGGTATAACTAAAACTTTCAAATACTAGTAACGAACACTTAACGAATAATATAAGTTCATAACTACAGACCCCCAACACCATGGTGATGGTAGGTTAACTATCATCTGTTTCCGTACACAAAGAGAGGGTTTGTAACGGTGTATCGCAACGGCCTCAACGGAAGGTAAAGTAGGCTTAATGGTTGGCCAATACAGCACACGAAAAACCTTCTCCACTTGAATTATATGTCTGGTTTCTTCAAAACGTCGTATGATAAAAGATTGGGCAGCGCCAGTTTTGTTTTCCATCAGCCACTTTAGAATGTGCCCCGAGGCACGTCTCCCAAGAGTTCTCATTGTTCGACCGCTGTACTTGACTCGACAAATCCAAGTGAATTCATAAATGATGTTGGATGTGGTGAGTTAATTGTCTATGTCTTTCCTCGGTGTGCAGAGCAGCCGTATCATGTGGTTGACCAGTCGTAGTTCTGCCGCGTTGTACGCAGCATTGACGGCACATTTTCTTCGACGTTGGATGCTGGTGGTTACATCCTCATTCTTGTATAGCAATGTTATGTACTCGGGCTTGCGGGACACGATTTTTTATATTAGTCGTTTCGACCTTTCTCCAGAGTATTTCGTGATAAAGTATGCGGGGTAACCGTTGTGCACCAGTGTTTGGTGGATTAAAACTGATTTCTCCTCGGTTGTCTCGGGTGGGCGAATTCTGTGAATTCTACCAAAGAGGATTCCAACGAGACAACATTTGAGCGATGTTAGTGCAAAACTTTTGGAATGAATATGCCGCCCCGTCCAAGTGGGCTTCCTGTGCACTCTTCTCATGATAGATCTATCATCATTCACAGACATTCCCATGTTTAAGTGGGAAAGCTTTATTCTCTAGAACTTCTCTGGTGAACGAAATGTTCGAAGGTGGATTATTGAGTTGTGTGCAGACGATCAGCATGCCGTCGTGAGTCACACACGCATCTACGTGTCGCTTATAAAGCACTGTGAATTGAATGTGGAGTTAGAATTAAAATGAATCTGGTAGTACTTATAATTTACTACCGATGCTTTTGGATGACTTCTCCTCACTATGGCGCATATGGAAACGGCAAAACTGTTAATTTCCATATCATATCACATAGAATCAATCTAACCACATGAACTGCACATGATACGTCATCCCAAGATCCACAGGCACACTTGTCCATTAGAGCTGATGCTTGATTCATACAGTTCACCCTACTTACCACTACTGTCAAGTGGTTAGCCGAAAGGTTTATGCCAATTTGACGGCACATAGCCTCAATGACCTTCTCAATTTATCGATTCCATGTGTTTTTCGCTGTGAAGCGTCAGTACGTTAGCTTTTTTGGTACGATTATACCATTTACAATCGTCAAATTGGTACCACTCAGAACAGTGGGAAACTAATCGTACAGTACAAACCAGTTATACCATGTTTGTGATTGCCTTTTTGACTAACTTATTTTCACTTATTAGTAGGCATTCCATGAAAGTTATTTTATGCTGTAATCCTCTGCTGGCTTTCCGTCTAAACATTCGTCCTCCTTGTTTTATGATCGTTGTCCTTACACGAAAACTTATTTTTCCTTCAGGATAACGGATCTACAAATGAAATTAAATGAGCGTCCAACTGTGCAAGAAGTTCTTCCACAACCGCTTTCAACGCCACACAGTTGTACGCATACGCAGTCTGCCTACATCCCGATTGATGTTAGTAAGAGTTGGAGGTGCCCACTCTTTATTTGGTTTGAGTTTTGCAATCGTATTTTTCGCTTATGCATATTTTCGTACTATCATCGACTGAAATTAAGACGACCGTTACTGTGTCTCCTCTTGAGGTGACCGGGCCTCCTGAGCATGACGCACAAGTGGATGTGACCATGCGTTTGCACATTGTTGTATGACAGTTTCGTTGTAAGTAATATACTACTGACAAGCAACGTATTACCCACAGGCGACATTCAGGAACAAAAGGACAAGCTCCGAACGCCAGGGAGACGACGGACAAGAAAAGACTATCGGAATAGTATACGCACTATGGCAGAGGTTCCACCAAGGCGAATGACAACGTACAGTCACCCGATGTATGTAAATGCATGTCTGACGTGCAAATGAGTGTACGCGTTTCTGACATGACCTAAACGGGAGTTTGCGCAATAAACGAATTCTCAGGCTAAGCGTCTTTTGCGGTCACAACAAGATGATCCTTCGTTTGTTCCTAAGGTGGCGTCAGTGGTGCAGTGATGAACACAGCTGCCTCAAGATTGCGTTGTCAGAGTTCAAATTTTGGCCGCGGCAAAGACTAAGTATTACCCACGAGCTTTAAGTTCAGCGATACTCAAATGTAGTGCCTTTTTTCGAAACCGGTTGGAAATTCGAAAGCTGTAATTATTTCCAGTTAATGTTCACCCTATACTGATATATATATATACCAATGTGAAAGCGTACACATTGAGTAGCAAACGATGTTTTGCGACATTTTATGTCCTTACTAGGATCTGCCTCCAAATAAACAGCTGGCTATCGGAGTAAGATATTCGTTTGTGGGTCTGTCTGCACTAGTCCGTAGTTTTAACGTCAACTTTGTTAGCTAATTGGCTATGCCTGCGTGTTTGTTGAACACATTCCGCCTTGATATCGAAACCCTGGTTCCGGGCGGCTGGTCGCATCGGTAAGTTGTGTTCGTACTCGCTTGTGCGCAACCCTTTGGTAATTTCCGAAGGCTGTAATCTCCCTGATCATACCGGGTTTTATCTTGTAGATCTGTATGATTTTTTTACGTCTGCTGGACCTGGACGGTGTACTATGTTCGTCTTGTACGATATTTAAATTCCTAATGGCTGGAGAATCCTCTGTGATGCTTCGGACGTCCCATGACTATACGGCGTAACATACAGCTGGAAGGCTTGGTAGATGTATTCAGAGGTGTATTACGCAACACGTCGCAACAGGTTATGTTGTAACTTGCGGCCTACGAGCTCGTAAAACAGACAACGGAATGACGGTTAGTGGAACGGTAGATAACGGAATGACGGTTAGTGGAACGGTAGATAACGGAACGACGTTCAACGGTTCTGAACGACGGACTACGTAATATGCAAGATTAATACAAATCTTCCCGGCCAACCCAACCACTTGAGGCTAACGA
>LUCH01018222.1:0-16619 GCA_013368495.1 Paragonimus heterotremus
TATCACAGACCATCAGTTACGGGAACGACCCTCCATTAGAGGATGTTATCTGCTTTTCTAGGCGTCGTTCCGTAGTGTTATCAAATTCCGACCTAATCGCCACATTTCTAGCTAAAAACGTTCCGTTGGATATAGAGAGAGACAAACTGACTGGATCAAAGTGGATCAGGCCTCCAGTCCCGTAGCTTCCTGCAAATAGGTGAACAGCTTAAATTACTCAGCCGACATCTGAAACGATATATCTTCAACGTTTGCAACTCTGCTGCTATGAGGAAATATGTTAAGTTCGTTAGGAAAAACCCTCGGTATCTGGTTTGGAAGATTCATGTTTTAATGTCTGTTGGGAAACTTTCATTCCTGTTAGCATTCTAAACCTCATATGGCCAACTTTGTGCTATGTATTCCTTTGTGTACACCAGGAACTATTCATGACTGCCGGCTTAGGGCTCACCGAGAACGGCCGAATTCTGTTTTTCATATTTTTACTGCCTGATATTTCTGGAGAAGATATATATCTAGCAAAATCGGGCGCATTATTTCCTTCCCTGTAGAAGTCGTGCGCTTCCCTTTTAATCAATAAAAACTGTACTTTGGCTGGTTGTACATCCGGGTTTCTTCGGTTTTGCTAACATATATGTCCTGCGCGGTTTGTCAACATCTGAAGTATTATTATTGAAGAAATTGTCAAGCTGTGCTTGAAACGTTGCGGAAGTATCCCGACACGAGTGTATTTCGGTGTTCTTAAGTTTGCCCTATTGCCATTAATTCTGCTAAGCCGCAGTCTTACATAACATGTTCAACGCTGGGACGAGGAGTTCGAAAAATTGGTAAAGCTCCATATGAATCCAGCTACACTTTTCGTTCTGATTTGGTCGGGTCCCGAGCTGTAGGAGAATCTTCTGTGGCTGATGTTGAGATGGCCACATACGTTGAGCGACGACTGTTATGTTTGGTGGAAGGTAGGTAACCATGCTCCTTGTCTTCATTTATTCCCTTCCTGTTGATCCATCTTTTTACATTCGAAATCTTTATGGTAGCGATTGCAGGCCTTCCTTACTGAGGCTGACATAATCATTTGAATTACATGCACGATATATCGTTTCTCCAACGAACATTCATACAGATGTATCATATCGATTGAACACCACCCACAGTTGATCGCAACTGTAGCATTCCCATAGAGTTTCTCGCGTTTTCACCCATGATAATCTGATCGTGTCTAATGTGAGATCAGTGGCGCAGTGGTAAACACGCCTTAATAACAAATGTGGTGGGGTGGTGGTGGGTTCTGATTATGGTCGCGATAGGGTGGCAATAGGCTATTGAGCTTCATCATGGTTTTATAGTTTTTCGTTCACATATCCATCTGCGAGCAGTGAAACACTTTTATATGTGGTTTTTCTTCTTTCCCATTAATTGTTTGACTTTTTCAGACGCATTCCAAGTTTCTCCTAATTCTGTTTCTCCATGTTTATGTGTATTAACCATAACACACTTGCGAAGGTCACTGATGGCGATGCTTCTGTAATGTGCAATCGAAACCATTAGGCGCGCACAAGTTGAACTTGAATTGTGTAGCAGAGCGTCCTGCTGTGTTGTCGACGCCGCTTTAGTTTGCTTCTGTGTAGGTCGTGTGCATGGCTCACTGAGTCTCTGGCTCATGCTTGTTTCTTGTTGCTTCCTTTTTCAGAACTGTCGTTGGAACCCCTACTTCAAAAGAACGTTGTTCCCTCGGTGTCTCCACATTGCCCCAGTGTTGGTCTGAAAGTATGACGGGCAATCAAAGTAGAGGCGGCCGGCTTGCGTGTTACATTTTCGTCTCCCCTCCGGGTAATCTTTGGCCAAGTCTTTCCTAACCGCAGTTATAATGAAATCGTTTCATAACGTGTTGAAACGTGTATTCCTATGGAGGTGGGCAATAAATCGGCGCACTACTAAACGTCTGATTAGTTTTGTTTGCACTGGGTGTCAGCGGATGTCGTCAGGATGGGCAACTTCCGTGGTTTGACCAGCAGCACCGTTCGCCGAATAAGCTCTGATGATTGCTATACGGGACTGTCCTAGTGACCGTGGGTTTACTTTCCGTTCACTTATTTCACGTCAGACCTGATTGCAAATGACGTCATCGTCTGCAACTCAAAAACGTTGGATTCTTAAGAGGAGAACATTTGTGATATTCCTGATAGTTTGCCTAGCTGGGTTTTTCAGACTGCTGTTGGATTTGCTACGTCCCCAACTTCCGGGCTGACCCAGGGATCTACGAGCATCGTTGAATTCACCGCGATCGGTCGTACTGCGGGCTGTTGAGCCTGGGAAATATCTTCACTTTGGGGGTGCAAAAAGCTTTAGATGACGTACCCCATCTGTTGACGGGTACTTCGAAGTCGGTTGTTCAGCGCAACATGGACGGATTAAATTTGGCTAGGTCCTGTGGTCTGTTTATTGATGCGTTATTGATCCAGCCTTGACGTCCCCCTCCATCGTTGACATCTTCGGTGGACAAGGTAAGCCCTGGCAAATACAAGAATTTTTGTTAGATGATATTTCACAACTGAAAGAGTTGCTGAATAAAGACTTCAGGCTGAACAACTATGACCTCCCTGTAAAGCTCTCCATAGTCTCTATTATCTTTGATAAACGTGCCAGGACTTTTGTAAAACAGTCCATCGGTCACGGTGGATTTTACGGCTGTGATAGATTGCCTTCACTTTTGAGTGTTTCCGGTACAGTAACATTAGGTTTCCACGATAAGCGAGCAACGGTGGGGCGTACTTTCTTGCGGTGGGGTGGAGGTGGATCGTGGTGAGGTGGTGGCGGAGTGATGGTGGGTTTAACGACTACTTGATTGGTTTGGGGCGAGCCAGCGGTGGTGCCGGTGGTGGGGCGGGATGTTGCGTACCCCACTGTCACCCCACATATAAAACGGTGGGATGGCGGAGTGATCTGGGTGCAGATCATACCGTCACTCCAACTTGGGCACCACCACCACCCCTCCGCTACCCCACTGGATTGTGGGGTGCCCCACCGCCAACCTACCGTCACCCCACCATGACCCAACCAAATTGATGGGGTGACGGCCGGAGGTTGATCGCAGTTGTAGCATCCCCACAGACCGTCCCGCGTGTTCACGTATGATAATTTGGTCATGCCTAATGTGAGGTCAGTGGCGCGGTGGCAGACACGGTTGTCTCGTGAACGGCGTGGCCGGAGTTCTAGTCCCGACGGTGGCGAGGATATGCACCACTGGCGAGCTCTAATGAGAGCGAGGCTCAAGTCTAGCGCTTCTTTTTGAAAGTGACCGACTGGAAAGTCTATGAGAATGCGAAAGCTGTGATCAATTGTGGGTGATGTTCAGCCTATATGAAAATCAAAATCCTCTACCACTTATCAGTACTAGATAGATTACTCCAGTTTTCTATGGCTTACTCTTTGAAGCCTGTCCATGCTTGCTGCTTCCTGATGGACATTTGTTTATGTTTGCCTTTGTTTCATTCGCGTTTTGTCGCTCTGCCATTACGTCACTGTTTTACTCGGTCGTGTTCACGCGAATCGTTGATCTCGAAAAGTGTAAATTTCGTTGATCCAACGGCGAGTTTTGTTCTTATTTCCACCCTTTACCACCATCAGTTTTGGACTCGAGTAGGTTGCTGAGGGGCTCAAAGATGTATAGACGCTCACTGCACATTATTCGAGATCCAGCTCGTCGACGGACATTGCCAGTGGACTAAGCGTTGCCCGAAAACCACTAGACTCTGGGGACTAACGGTTGCTTTTACGGGTGCACGTCGTTGAAGGCGATGCGATAACCAGACAAAATCGAGCAAAACCAAGCCAACCAGGCCTGTACTCATGAACCCAACTAGCAGACCACCGGTAGTACCTAAGTGACCTGTTTAACAGTTTCCTCTGCAATATTCACATGATAACAAAATAACTTGATACCCAGCAGACACACGACGGACTCCGAGGTGTAGGCCAATATCTGGCCAACAGTTCGCCGAACAATAAGCGAATCAGACGAGGATAATAACTGGTAATAACTGCTTCCGTGTGGTATTCAAATGAGTTGCTAAAAGTTATATCCATCGCTTTTAATCCCAATGCATTCACGACTGCCACCATTTCGTGCACGTTTGTTCTAATCCGTGCCCCTATTAAACGCGCATTGACAATTTCACTTGCTTCGTTCGTGGCGAGTTCGGTTGTGTTGCATCGCTTGTGGTTCGTGGCCACTCACAGTTTCGTATAAGGCTTAGTAAGAGCATTAAATTTATTTCTATATATCAAGTTCTTCAGCCTGGCCTTAGTAACGGTGGTTCAATTACATCTATTACACGTAATGCATATGCTTTTTTGCAGGTGGTGGAATTCGCACAAGTTCAGTGGAATTTCCGGCATCATTCCGGATGCATTCATGAAAGAATGTCTCAATTACGGAAACCATTTTAAGTTCTCTATCAGACTGCCCAAATACTTTATTGTTGTATTTTGCTTATTAGGTGAGATTAAACTTCTGTATGCTGAAAACTTGTTTTTTTGCAGGTTTAAAGGCAGGGAATGAATATTAAGCTTTTGCAGATATTGATGAAGAACAGGATGTTTATTTTCAAACGTAGAGCTTTCTGTTAACTGTCTGCTATCTTTTTCTCACATTTTGTTTTGATTCTAACAGTTTTTCAATAAATCCAAGATTTGCGACTTTTATTTTCCAGTTGTTAAAAGCAGACAGTGGCTCTCATAGTGGCTGAGTATACTAGGCGCACAGGGGCCACTTAGGGAATTGTCGTGCTGATAGGCATCATAAAATTCAGTAACCAGCGGGCTGGCAAATGTTTTCGCTGGCCGACTGCCTGTCTGGCAAACCGAAGTCGGACCGACTCCGGTATTTGATGCAGGCCAACTCCTGTCAGACTAGTGGCCAGACATGGTCCGACTCCGGGTCAACTTCTTTTTGTTTGCTGGTTATGGTGACAATACATGAAACCGCACGGATTCTCATTTATTCACACGGGTCATCAATAAATACGCACAGGGGTACAGTAAGTGAGTAGTTAGCATACAATATGAATTATGAGGTGCATTGTCCGTCAGCCCCGTCTTTGTGAATATGACAAACCCAAAATATCTACCTCCTCTAAGAAGTAGCGCATCTTGATTGTTGTTTCTAGCCTCCTGAATGGAACGGAAGGTTCCTGTACGAAGTTGTAAACATATCGTTTTTCCAGTAAACGTGTCTCACCAAAATCAGAATGTGCAAGATTTCCAGCATCAGTTACGAGGGGTTCATATGAATGTATATAAGTGTTAAGAGTACAGTAAGACACGCGAAAAACAGCCAGCGGAATAGAGAAAAAGGAGATAATCTCAGTTAGCAAAACAACGGACTTATATGTCACCAGAAATCAGTTCGCACGTTCCATGAGATTTAATCATAAAGATGTGAGGTTTCATCTATCTAGCGTTTACAGAGCGATAGTGGTCTGCAGATGCCCCCGATCTGTCTGTCATGCGATGTGTAGAATTATTCCAAAAATATCGGCTATTATTTTATGTAGGATCGTGGCGGCTTTTGTCTGCCGTGTGATTGTCGCATGTAACTGCGTTTGTTCACGTGCTTGTAAGCCCACGAGCTTTAATGGCGCCACATGCGTAGTTCCGGCTGGATGGTGCGCTCGATGGCCGGTTCACGGAACTCCCTAATTATGTTGGTGCATCGGTGTCGCTTCGTGCTGCTCGACGCCAGTGATAGCTTTTGTATAATTAACGTTGGGTATCTGGATCATTTGTATTTTCATTCCGTGTCTGGTATTCACGGATTATGGGCGGAGACCGCTGAGCTAACGCAAGTCCGCATTAAAGCTGGTAAGCCCGCGCATTTTACAGCCCTTTGCAGATAAATTTCGTCCATCTGGGGTAAGGTACTACAGCTTTATTTTCATAAAATATCAATTTCTGTCATTGTGGCTATGATGCAGGAACAGAATTCAAGCTCGCTAGACGTTTCCGTCAGCGCACTCTCTTTCTCAATTGATTTGAGGGTAATAATCCTTGGAGCTGGTGTGTACGGCTGGAGAGCCAATTTTGAGTGGCAAAATATGATCCTGGAGCTGATGTAGTTACACCACCTGGTCGCACCCTCCTGAAGCATATCGTAGACGGGCTTGGAGCCGCCAGAATCGCTTAAATTATACAAGTAGCACTAAGAGGCCGCTGTTTAGCGCGTCAGTTCACCACTTCCGAGTTAACTGACCAGAAATCTACACATTTCCTATGCCACCTCGTGGTACCCACACAGCTAGATAAGCATTTTATTGAAGGAAATGTGGATCCACAGCCGGCCCAAGAGTGTACGGCTCGTCCTTGTCATTATCTCTTAGGGGACGCTGTCAGGGATGGTGGACATCGAAGGCTAAATCTAGGGAATATATATGAAAAACCATCTCAAGTGCCCGCATTAGAGTTATAACCATTGACGCTCCTGACCGACTACGTGAACAATAGCAAACGTCAGATCCGGGTGTTCACCACGCAACTCTAGTGCCCGTGCTCTCTCGTATTTCTGACAGAAGGGCATTTCGGTTTCATTTTCGGAAACGAGGAGCGTCGATCCCAACCACCAATGGTACCACCGACAGTTTGGTGGCTATGGTTGATTTCTGCCTCATCCTCTGTTCCTTTCTCCAAACAGACCAGCGGAAGTCGCCGGCCTGCACAGTGCGGCGACCGAAGTTTTCTGGCCTTCGTATTCAGTCGTCGTTCATTCAAAATCGCAAATCCGGATTTATCTACTTCACTGGTAAATATGCAGAGCTCAACATGCTTCAAATGAAGGCTTGCGAACAAAACACGCAGGGGCAGCCAACACTTAGTTACGGTTTATGGCCAACGTTGGCGTATGTTGAATTTTCACCTTCGCCAAGCATTTCGATGGAGTTTCACCGTGGCAGACGTCCAAATGCCAATTATCGGTACCGATTTTCACACATACTTTGACCTACCGCTTGACGCACAACATCGTCAGCAAATCCACCGCGAATGAAATATTTTCACGACCCAGACCTTGGCCAGGAAGGCACAGATCTCTTTAGTGTACTGCACCGTACTGACAAATTTCTACGCTTTATTCTTTGAATATGTCTGCCATATTTTGGCGACATTTCTCGTTACCACTATTGGCTGGTGCAATGCAAAACCACGCCATGCACGCTGACCCGCTAGTGTTCAACAAAGCTGGTCTGTCAACATAGAAAAGAGTGAAAATAGCCAGCGCGTGGATACAGCACGTGATAGATCTAGACATTCTCCGTCTGTCGAACAATCTCTGGACCTATCCCACTCATACTGTGTTGAAAAAGTCGGTAGAATGGTGCCTTCATGGAGAATATCGCGTCGTAAGCAACGCCAAATTAACCGGACGGCACTCAACTCCTCACACCCAAGGCATCACGGCTAGATTCTAAGATGTCTGTGCGTTAGCAACAACAATAATAATAAAAATAATAATAATGATAATACTGAACTTCCTAATGTAACTGTGGGAAGCAAGTCTGAGTGAGCTCAGACAGTGTGAACAAATTCAAGTGAGCTGCTTTTCCGTGGTGTGTACGTCCACTGTTTCACGAACAGATTCTTTTCACTCTCTTTTCTACCGGCAGATTTTCACAATTACCATACCGAACTACTGAACTTTATGAGAGCATACGGGAATATGTGTATAGATATATAAGTAATAATGGCACTTTCCCAAACGCTCATTTGTTTTGTGCTTGCCCCCAGCACTCAGTCGTCCTCACAGATGACTAAAAGACATCGTTGATCATGCCATTCAGCATGTTACAGTGTCTTGCGCGAGCCGTCTTGTTTTAGAAAAGCCGTTTAGGCCTTCCAGGGATCCATAAAAGATGTCACAAAGTAATTGGACCTAGTCGTACCTTAGTTTGGCAACCTCTCGGTGGCAACTATCTTCATAGAAAAGCATCACAGTCATCTCCGAATGATTTTTGAACTACAACTTGTGGCGTTCGACGTCGTTGTAAATGCCGACAAGTGCGAGGTTTACCATGCAGCGTTCAGTCTGGGAGCACCATGTCTACAAACATAGTGTACTATCCTTGGTCTACAGGGTGGAGGCGATTCGCTATTTTCCTCGCCATACATCGGTGGCTACCGTCCGTCATTCTGACGGAATATTCAACTGTTGCTTCGGATCACACCGCACCGCAACAAGGCGTCCTGTGGGCTTACCATCAGCAACATCTAGCTGTCAGATACAGCCATCAGCACCTCCGGTCTCACTGAAAACGCGCTTTCTGCCGCAGGTGTGTTGCACCGCCACGACGAGAATGCCACCACCGGCATACCCGTGAATGCATCTGACGCAGCTGTTGACGCTGTGCTCCAACAGTTTAGCAGCGGGCTTCGGGAGCCACTTTCACATTCGTTAGACGATTATTGCTTGCGGGAAACAAATACAGTACGTTCGATCGTGCGTCACCAGGCATTCATTCAGTCGCTCGCAATTTTGATACGCTTTCGAAGGCCGTCAGTTTGTCGATTTCACTGCCGGCAAACTGCTGGTATAAGTCTTTCGCAATGGATCTCATTGCCAATAGCCTCGCGGGGTACTCCGTCACGGTTTTGTCTTGCAGCTTCAGAAAAAACTGCGACTTGCTTTTTGCATTGACGACGTCGTGTCTGATTCTCCGTCACAAGTGCCAGCCCCAGTTGGTCACAACACCATTGACTTACCGGCTATGGCCGAAGCAAAACTCACAAGTAGTGGATTCGGTGCACCGTATCGGCAGTCTCTGTTGTGCCTCGCTGATCAACCTTCACCGTTTGCATGCAAAATAACGATGTGAAAATCTGTAGTTCGCTACTGCTGTGGGCCAAGGTCGAAACGGCAATTTGGGCGCGGAAAAAGGGAAGTTTAAATTTTCCTGAAATGTTAAAGTGTATGTTGCATGGCGAACACATGGGTTTCATTGAGTTTACTGCTTGGGTTTCAGCGAGAAAGACGTTTTTACTAACACTTCTGTCGGTGGTAGCAGTCGATTTTGCGTTATGAAAATGCCTCCACCGTAGTGTTCACGGTGGCACATATACTTCCACCCTGCATGAACACCCAATTTTGTGTGACCTGATAGATATACAACAGCCTGCAATTTTCGACCGTATTGCGTTTGCATTGCGTTTCACATTTAACGTTAGATTAATGATTAGTCAAGGATTTCGTTGACGCCAGGCTGAACGTCATCCACAGCTGAGCGCATCCGTCGCATTCCCCGTAGAATTTCCAGCCAGTCTATCTCGAAAAGAAGTACTAAAATCGAGTTCTGCTCCCACCAGAGCTCGTCAGTAGTGCATACGTATTAAAACTACTCCCACGCATTCATGGGGTAACCGGGTTGACAACTGCACCACTGACTTAACATTTAGCGAAACCGAGTTGTCAACTATGAATGATCAATCAGTTCAGTTTCCAGGACGGAACAGCTTCAGCCAGAAAATCTCCAGTTTCCTGTACCAGCGAGCTTCTGAGGGCGCCCAGTGCAGCGACAATAATGAGAAGAGATTCTCCACTTCCATGCGTTCGTATGAGGGCTATCAGTTAAAAGCTGAGGAGTTTAAGCTATCAGTGAACTGATGTAATGCATCACTGCATTGATGCAGCGATGTAATGCACAGTTCTCAACGCACTTGTGAGAAACATATTCGGATGTGCGTGATCATGGCAGATAACTGCGAGCGGTACAAAGCAACATATCGTTACACAAAAAGACGAATATGAGATATATCAGCAAAAGAAAGCATAATCAAAGAGAACAAGGTTACAGTTTACAACCGTTCGAAGCACACACCAGGGTAGAAGCCAGTTCGTTTGTTCCACAGATTCACTTCAAGGGACGGCACGTGACATTACTTTACCCTTTACAAGGTTATGTATGAGAGGATGTTTCATATATTTTGAGGTCACTTCGGAAAATACGTGCAAATGCATCTTCGGAATATTTCGCCATTATCTGGCGTAAATGGCATCGGAAAACTGTTGAAATAAATCGGCTTGGGTACAGGAGGACGACAGATTGAAAAATCCAGTGAGGAATTAGGCAAACTCAAAAGCAGGACATTGTCGACCGCTTGAAGACGTCCAAAAAGTGAAAATCTTGCAACTCTTCTCGCTAATATGGGGTTTTGAGCGTCCATTTTTCGAGGAAGTTCTTTCCCCATAGCGGATGCTTGTAGCACTAACGAAAAAACGCGATCTCAAATGTTTACCGGGAAAATAAAGAATGACCACGTGTAATAGGATAAATAGTGTATATATACGTTTTCATGAACAAAAATTTCAAGCGATGTTAAAATTTTGTTTTTTAATTAAGTGTGTAACATTGGCAAGCAATTTTTATAGCATTTCACGGTAAGTTGGTGACCAGCAGCTCTTTCTAGAGTGACAATCGAAACTCCGCACAACGTTTTGAGGAAAGTTTGCTTTGTAGGGCGGATATCTAAACTAAACTCTATATTGCATAATATACACGCACTGTAAAGTGGCTAGCTAGGGAGCGTTTGCGGCCGAAGATCTGAATCAAGGCTTTAATGCGTTTGTGTGAGGTATATGGGGGAGCGTCTTCCCTCCATTTTTCTGTAGAGTTCAAGTGCCAGCCAATAAGCCGTCAACACTTCCTACCGTTAACTACAGCCCGATGGCTTACTAGGGTAAGTAATGATAAGGTTGTTGGAACATCCCGAAAGAGGATACGTGTTTGAGCTACCGTTTGTGCAGTTACTTAGGATCCGCTGACAACATCAAACAAGATGTTATAAGCTCGTTGGATGCTGTGGCCTTTAACTTTCGCGAAAACTTTTCAATCTTCTTGATTACGATGAACTTACACTAAGCGTGGGCTGCTCATTTCATCTATCAGCATTTGATGTGCTGTATACAGAAAGACACGTGAATTCATTAACCTCACACATGATGATCTTTTGATCCGTTAAATGTAACTCACTTGTAGGGGCTAGACGCTGGAGAGTTATTGGACAACCGTATGACTTTTCTGGATTCTAGTTCGATGGACTAACAGGAAACCCCGACATGTTCGCAGAATTTCAATGAACTGTCGCGGTTGTATGTTTTTACGGGAAACTAAATATTCCCCCCCAACAAACGGATTACGAAACCGATTTATCTATCTTCACAACAATGGAACAGGCAGTAGAGGAGCCGTATCACAAAAGGCCGCTGAATGATGACCATCTCAACACGGAAGACAAAGGGATCGCGCTTCTGGCTAAACTATTAACAAGAACTCCGAGGAATCAGAATCTTTGGATTTGTAGGATTCAATGAGTTTGCTGGAAGAAACTTTGAAATGTGCATGTATTGTGATATGGTTCAAGCGAAGTACGTTGCAGCCGTCCATTTTTTGGGAGGGCAGTGGGAGGCCTTTTGACACGCTGCCCTCCTCAAGAGCCAGGGACATCCTTCAAATAAGTTTCCGGTACTCAGCTGGCGCCGACCGCGGTTATATTTACAATTCGTACGCACCAGACGACATGCTATTTCAGGAAATGTGAATTTTTGGACCGGTTCCGTGATTTCTGAATTACAGAAGGTGTCGCTGCACGCTTCATTGCTTTCCCCGCAAAAACACTCGTCGTAGGTTATTGGCAATTCTGACGCTCGAAAACGCCAGCATACACAGTTATGGTTATTCGGAAGATGGTGCATAACGAGAGGTGAAAAGTGTACACTGTGCGGAAGAGTCGCTGCCTGGTTCAGAGTTCCTCATAAAACCGCTGGATCTATTGACCGACATATTTGAACCAAGTGGACATATGGGAGGTGGTGAGTTGTATACTGATGTTGTATGCGACTTTCATGAACTACTACCTGTTTATGGTAGATTTTCGAATTTGTTCAAACGTTTGAAAAGTATTGTTAATCTCGGACGCCCAGTGGTTTTGCCAGTCAGGTTCGGCCTACTCGAAGCTTCTGTCGGCAGAGTGGATATCAAGCCTGTGATGCAGCCAGCGACTTTTAATCTCTCAGGCCGCCGAGTAGTCAATTCCGCTCAAAAGGAAGACGCCTGCAAATGCGACTTCGATATTAATTGGGCATTGAGGTGCAAAAAACGTCAAAATACCAAAGGAAGGAAATAAAGAATCTCGACCAAGTATGCTAAGTCCGAGATTACCCATTCAGGTGAACATGATAAAATACAACGTCACGCTATGGAGGAGCGATTAAAAGTAAGTACAACTAAGGCGCACATAAACAAAGGTCCAGCAGTTGAAAATAAAGACCAACAAACTGTGGGACACCAAACGTCGGCACGCAAATGATATTGAGGCCTCATGACATTTCAAAACTAAAGTTCATGTAGAGAACAGTTGTTTGTGCGCGTAAGTCTAAGGGGGATATACAAATTAGGTTGACAGATGCCACCCTGGAGATTTGGAGTGTAAAAGGAACGGACAACAAAAAGAATAATGAATGAAGACATGGAGCGTGGCGGCCAGCTTCTTGTCAGACTAACGACCGCTGTTACAAACATCGCAGGCAGTTACATTAACGATCAATGCCTGGCTAAATTGGTTGATATTTTGTAGGCTTTCGATGAGTGCTAATCCCAAGCACGGCGCAATGCTGACAAGCCCTTACACCTCCGGTGATGTACAATCTGCCCACTTAGGCGTTTTGCAGCTAATTGACGTCAAAGCTTTACTCTGGGAATGCCAGGTCGGTTTAAGATACGTGCTTACGGGTAAATGGCAACATTCAAAAGAATCTGCCCGTTTAAACTACCTCGCATTGAACGTGACAGCCTGTTTGAATGAGTGGGTTATTGTCCACCTCGATTCCGTCATAACGTCGAGAAATAAGCACGTGGCCGATGTTAACGTCCCTTAGTGTCGTTTGAGAAAAGAATACGCTGGGAAGACTCGTGATTATATCAGTCCATCAAGTATTTAAAAGACTACATCATCGCGTTGGCTTAAGACTTCACGGATGACACTGTGGCAACCTGTAAATGGTTGATGGATTCGATCCTGCCCTTGAAGAAGCGGCCTAGATGGATCACCCACTCACATGTGAGCTTCAGTTATCTTGATCCAGTTCAAGTAAATTGAAGTCGGTTGTTTGATGAAAAATACAATTACTCATAGTTCCGCGACTTAATTCTAGGGAGGTTCACCTAGAGGTGATGCGGCTCATCGACCAATACTTATTTCTTTTTCCGTCGACTCGGTTAACCGGAAGGAGAGTCACATCAGCGGAAATCTTTTCCAAGCAAGCTCTCGAACTTTATAGGTGTGAGCATAGAGTTTCAACGTTTGATGGGAACGCTAGGATGGAATAATGTGAACGACGGGCTAGTACAAATAGGCTTTATGTGTCAGTCACATACAACTTATGGTGGTAAATGAAATGGAGTTCAGATTGACCAGAGGGGTCTTCTCCTAAAACTTTGACATAGTTTGCTTAGGGCGAACGCCTGAAAACAAAGCTCTGTTAACATTATTGGTTGAAGTAGGACTGCTACTCAGCAGTCGACAATCGAGCTGTAGACGTCTGATAAAAGGAATACAGCCTGTTAGTTGCCGGACGACTCGGTTTTGCAGGCGATGCTTGCTTCAACCACAGAGCAGACACTACCGAAGGGTATACCTTGTAATGGAAACGGGTGGGTTACCTAGCACGAATAGGTGGGTACGTCCTATTGTTTAAGGCGAATTTTGATTTTGTTAAAGTTTGTTGCATTATTTTGAGATTGCTGTGCCTCATTTGACCAGTGTTAAAGGGTGGCCCTATCTTTCTTCATTTTTCCCAGAATAAACAGTACCAATCATTCTATTCTTACACCAACTACCATAACCGTTTCTTTTACTCTTATTCAGTCTGACCCCTCTACATTTATAAATGTCAAAACAAGACATTTTTCTTCCATGTTCTTTCTTATAATTCTTACCATTTCTCAACGCGTGAACAGTCACTTTGCTTCAACCCGACCAATTACCATTTGTTTGAGTGAACTCAATTCCGTTTTATCGCCCCCCATTACTGAGCGGTGCCTGGTTGTCAGAGTTGTTGTACCGGCACATTCTTTGTTTGATTTGCGACGATATTTCTCATTCGAGGTATGATATTTAATTTTCCTGTACATTGATTCAATAAGTACCGTATTAAATCCAGTTTTCACGAGCGTCTTCTCATTAACCGTTTCGAAGATAGATTATCTTCTCTGCCGTTGGATATTGAGAAGGGCATTTTTGGATTAACCGATTACGCGTAACTCGTTGTGAACCTTGAACCGTTAGCGAACGATTCAATAGTGAACAAAAGTATTTAATCCAAGTATACAGGTGTCAGACAGGCAATATGGAGTTGGCAACAACTATTGTCAGTCGGGAAAACTACTGGTCCATCAGCTTAACGGTAGGACGTTTCCCCGATTGCGACAGGTTAGACTGGTGGTCGTGAACGGACAGGTGTGTAATGTGCTTCTGGAAAGTATTCCAAATGGATTGCCAGTGGAAATAGCGATATCGGTTGTTGCGAGCCACACACCGTTCGTCTATCATCTCTGCAAGAGGACCGTCGAACGCCGATGGTTGAAGAGGCTGTTAGGCGTCTGAATCGCGTCAGAGGTGCACTTTAAGAGTCACGGAGAACGGTATTCGGCGGTCGAATTAGGGGCTAAGACAAGAGATTTGGGAAACGCTTTTCGTCCTCGGTAGGTTCTTTGAGTTCGATCCGTAAGTGATGTTTTTCAAGCACTTACAAGAAGATAAATGATAGGGGAACTAGACAGAGTCAGTGTCCTCCACGGGAGATGAATTTGAGCAAAAAATTCTAGCAGGCTCCGTAACGTGCGAAAGCTGGTTGAAAGTTTCTCCCGAAACGTTCCTCATGCCGAACGATTTTACCTGGAGCTTTTGTGCGAAATGACTTCCATTTCGAATCTGGACCAGAAATATTCAATCGAACCTATCATTTTGCGGTTTCCGGAGCCATTTTTTAACCTTTTTGTTCATGTTGTGCATGCACCATCGCAGGCAAAGTTTCTCTGTGCTATCTGATTTACCAGACGGATTGATGAGGTAACGTTGCACATCCATTTTCAATTCCCATGAATGTTCAAGCCTGAAGTGTGTTTACTCGTTTCGCTAGTTTACCTTTGACACTGACTTTCATATTCACGATATGTCGCCGCCTACGTTTGCACTTTATTGCCTACTAGGTAATATCCTGGAAGCATCGGTGAGTTTTTGTTTTGAATCGGGCTGTCGTTGTTTGTTCACGCGATGCTTGCTGGGAGTTTGGCAGAAAAAACCACAGCTGAGATGGGAATATAGATTATGAGTGCAGTTTACATGCGAACTTTGAAGAAACGGGGCCACCTGTCCACAAACCCAGTGATGATCAAGCGGAACACATGAATCCCAACAGTAACACAACAATCTGTAACAAACTCAACGAAAAATACAGCAGTAGTTCAACAGGCCAGGATAAAGCCAACTTAAAAAGTGGGTTCTATTTACCGAAACCTGTTAAGAAGTAAAAACTTGTGTTAGAGCGTACATGTTGTAATTAGAATTGAACTATATAGGATAACGGTCGAAAGTTTAAGAATGGCAAAACGTAATTGGTCACAACGGCACGGTACGTATATTGCTTAATAATACATAACACTTGCACGGAACATTGGAATAGTGAAGCAATTACATAATGGAAGGGGACAAGCCGTGTGAGTTATGTCTGTCACACCCGCCACACTTTGATTGAACATGCAGACATCTGTAATTTTGTGGCGGTCTGGATTACATACGCTCAGATCTTCTGACTATCGGTCCTTCAAGTGGTTTATGTAATTCATGGATAGCCTCCGCCCTAATAGCGTCTTTTGTTGGGAACTTAACAGGTTTTTCTAGAAAGGATTCAATGGAATTTGGAGTAATAGGATTTCTGTCATGAATGCTAGTTGTAGACAGTGAGCATCTGAAGTTTCGTGCTGGAGAAAATTATTTTTTCCAAAAAAATCCTTATAATAGCCTGGCACCTGGTGCCGAAAATGAACTCGTCAAAATCTGCGTCATGGACTCATACCACTTCGCTTTAACCAACCATTAATTAAAAACAGCCTTATCGTAATTATTCTTCGAAAATAGATATGGCTGCTGTTGTTGTGGTCAATTGCGTGAGGTAATGTCAGCATATGAATGCTGGGGGTTGTTTTCAATTTATTGTTTCACTTTTGTCATTCATTTATTGTTTCGTTTTAATTTTTTTATTTTTTATTCGTAGGAAATGGATTATATTGCGACTTTCAAGGCGATGTTTGAGGATCACGAGTTGTGCACTTTCTCACACTTCCAAGAGTGCCTTCACAGATGCGTTATTCACGTTCGTGGGACGAACCGCGGGTCAAAAACCGCTTTGAAGTACGGTAATGTAAGGTGGTATGGTTTCTTGAAAACCGTGTAGATTTATTATCGTCTTACAAAATACAAATGGCGTTGAAGTGTATGCAGGGGTGTGTGACATGTCTAGTGGGTTAACTGTTGTCAGCTTCGCAGATCAGGCCTCGCGACACATGTTGCAGACCACAATT
>LUCH01018223.1:0-16904 GCA_013368495.1 Paragonimus heterotremus
CGCATATGTCACACTGTATTCCGGCCACTACCTTTTTGCCACACCGCTTGTTGAGGCGAGGGTAAGAAACTCGGGGCATAATTGTCGGGCTTAGATACGTTAATTTGACTAGTAAGTGAAAATTAACTTGCAACCGACGGTAATTCGCTTTTAAGCTGCTCACAAGCCTTAATGACAAAATGCGAGTCACTTGCAGGCGAATGATAGCAAAACTGAAAGAGCAACTTATCTTCAAATTTAAATCGCGCGCGCACCACAAAGCGATTAGGGCGATTAGGGTGTAGCACCGCTCTTGGGAATTACAGTAAATATCACAAAACAAGCTAAGGTTACTCGTATAAAATGTTTTTTAGAAAACGCGAGTCAGGTAGTGATTTGAAGCCGTTGCTAGAAGCTCTACTAACGACCTCAGCAGGAAGGTTGTTCCAGAAGTTAACAACCCTATAGGAAAAGAACTGCTGCCTGAGAAAGGTCCCAGGACGAAGCTTGAACAGCTCCATGTTATGTCCTCGCCGACAGTCATCATTCGCTATAGTGGAGAACTGATCAACGAGGCCCACTCTAAAGATTGGTTGTGTGAAAATTAAATCACCGCGGAGCCGTAGAAATTCAAGTGGGTATAGGTCAACAATTTCAAGCCGAGACTCATACGCGACGTTTTTCAGGCCTGTGACTAGTTTGGTAGCCATGCGCTGAACAAGTTCAATGACTAGAACGTCTTTCTTCAGGCCGGTCATGATAAATTACATTTAGCCGTTCCATAGTGGTTCCTTCAGCCATTTACTGTAAAGGTTTTAGGTGGGATTTAAGAACAGTGTGTCGTAGGAATACTAACCATAAGATG
This sequence comes from Paragonimus heterotremus, assembly GCA_013368495.1. Classification (NCBI taxonomy): domain Eukaryota; kingdom Metazoa; phylum Platyhelminthes; class Trematoda; order Plagiorchiida; family Troglotrematidae; genus Paragonimus; species Paragonimus heterotremus. The sequence goes on from LUCH01018223.1 coordinate 845, forward strand.
GTTGGTTAAAGTGAATGCATTGCTGAGAACCAAAAGTAACGATTATTTCATAGTCCACCACCAAAATTAACTGAGCCTGAAAGACTGTGTTCGACGCACAAATTATTGGGATGGATGAATAATGGACTCCGAAAACCGATGGTGCGTCTGTCGTATAGTTGTTTGTGCCAAGGCTACCAAAGCCTTCGCTACACCACCTAGGAAGGTCGGGAAGTGTCGTCTATTCGGTTGAGCAGATGACCACCCACAGCGCTGGTCAGGAATCTCTCAGACATGGCAATGTGTTGCAAGCGATGGCTAGCCTTTATCCGGAAAACTGTCGGCTTTCCCTTGCGTAGTTCACACATTTCTCATGCCCACGTTTAGTTTTAATTAATCCGTTATTTTGTATACTACCAACAGGCATTCCGATCCATCGAATACAGCTCTAAACAGATAATGCACGTAGGCGCGCACGGTTTACACCTTTCTCAGCACTTATTGAGGTGGTATACTTCTAATGTCTTTGAAACCGCTCACTGTCTGGAAGCATACTAGGCTCTCTCTATGGCCATGATTTGCATAGCTTTATTTTACGCATTATTTGGTTAGTCTATGTGGTTGTATAATTGAAGAACAGAAGTGCGACTTCAGTATTCAAAGTGTTATTGGCACCCCGGCTCGTACAATAACTTCAGAGACGCTTCGAAAAGCTAAAGGAGAAAGGCCAAAGTTCTCCGACGTTACATCGTGAGATTTTGCTGTTACATGACAGTGAGTGATGTCTGGACAAGACTGGCAGGACATGATCAGTTTTAACTATTTCAGTTGTGCGCAAGATGAAAGCAATAGGTAAGGTTAGAAGAAATACACAGACACAATCACCAGATGACTCAGGGATGTTGTCAATTGAACCCTCTGCACTGTCAAACTGCACAATTGTTTGAAATCCGTGCCAGATTAAAAGATAGCTTCTGTATCTGTTGTTTCATTTTTGTGCGTACCGACTTACTTGTTTCTGTAGAGCTAATTATGTAGGTCATACGATCAGACGTTTATTTGAACGCATCAGTGAACATCATCCAGCCTCTATCAAGAGTGGAGTCACCAAGACAATTAATAGTGTAAATGTGCCATACCTTGTTGATTTTAATCATCTTGTCAACCCGGTCACTCCTTTCCGTCCAATTTACTCAGTAAAGAGCACTCAATCAAAGGCAGTGGGATGCCAAATTTCGCTCACGACTGAGGTGAGCGGCATCCAGTTGAATAATCATTCTTTGTGAACTCACAAACACTTCAGGTTTACGATAGCCCGGAGTCCGCCACTCATAACACGACGAATGAAAGTTCCAAAATTCTAACTGCGTCATAATTGTCCCAAAGCACCAGGTTCATTTGTATCCATCATATGGTTGACCTCATTTGAACACATTATTTATCACACAAGCACAGTTGACTTAATGATGAACAATTGAAAACAGGCTTGCCCACTACGCCATATTATAGTGACGGCGAAGTCTACTAAGTATGGCAGTGAATAAAACTGTGGACAATACCAGTAAGAATGTCCGTCCAGTACGCATTCTAATTGTCTACCCAGAAATTGTGATCCAGAGTTGATGGAGTGCGGTGGCTGAAGACGATGCGGTTACATAGGTCCAGATCGAAACAGACTCTTAAAAATTCACTCACATGATACCAATGAAACCAGTTATCCGCGAGAAGTTTGACCTCATCAGAACAGTCAACTTCCAAAACATTTACTACTTTAAGACGCCCCAATATCACCTATACGTGAGTCCGTTAGTTTATGGTGGTGAAAAGGATCTTCTTAGTCTTATTCTATATGTTCGAGGGGAATGCAGAAAGAGACATCGCACTAAAGTTATAACACTGTGTGAAGGATCACATGAACGCACAGTTGAATTGAGACAGATCAGCGAACGTTGGCTGCAAGCAAACTAGGCACGGTTGCGTTTATTAAACTAAGGGTATATGTTCTGTCGAAGTTACATCTCTCTTCCACCTTATCATCACCATCAACATTTTCACCTTTAAGCCGTAATCGTGGGTACACGGCTCCGGCTGCCGTTGACCTTGAGAATGGTCCACAGAATTTCAGGGTAGCGAATAAGTACGGATGTATAGCAAAGAAGACCAGCAGAAAAAAGAACAATTGGGATTTACGAAACAGAAGATTCAACGAGTTTGCAGATACAGACTTATCACAAAATGAGACACAATGCCACGTCAGATAAAGTTTCCAAACAGTGAGGTGGATTGTCGCGATCTCCCTGACTAGGTATACGACACCCACCAATTTTGCTCAGCGGAATGGTCAAGGTTTTCATAGCCCACAACAACGTCACCGCCAGGCCTCCTTGCGGTTCCTTCCAAACATCAGCAGCTACATTGAAGAATTCACATTGCGCCTAACGCTCCGCAGGTAATGGAGTACTTAAATCAACCGGCATAGATTGTGAATTTGCGACACCTCGGTCATCGATCGCGACCATGCACATTTTGAAAACGCGCTTTGACAGATTGTCACGTTACTCACAAAAATCGACCCATCTGATGGAGGCTAACTGGTAGAGACAGCGGTGATGGTACACCGACAGCCCATGTGCATCTTCCGCACGAATGGGCCAGGTCGCTGATCTGCAGAGCAAAACCGAACACACATGCATTGTAAACTCTGCTTTTAACAGACAAATGAACACCTATATGAGGTCACGAGTGATTGAGGTTGGCCAATGCACTATATGCCTTCGCTACCCCCGTGAACACCTCGTCAACAATATCACAAGCTGACGAGATGATATTACTCAGGTAGATGAAACGATCGACAGTCTTCAACGGTCTGGCAGTAATAACGAAGGCAAGGCCAGTGCCAACCCGATCTTATAACACTGCACTCCTAAGATGTAAACTACATACCACGCAGGCCAGCCATATCATTTAAGTGATTCGGCATGACCTGCCGAATCTGCTCTCTGCAGAAGAAATCAAGTAAAGCAGTATCGTCTGAAAACCAAATACCAGTTTGATTATTATATGGCAGAATCAACACTTGAAGATCCCAGGAACCTCTGAATGTTTCTTCCGGAGAACTATCCATCACAGTCGAAAGAAAAGGAAAAGATCAAACATCCTTGCCGAACGCCGCTTGGTGTGCAGAACACTCAAGATAGCAGTCCAAAAGTGTGTAACCCGCTCAGGTGTACAACGACTTCAATAAATTGGTACCATTCACTGTGATATCTTTGCGTGCCGGGAACCCGAGACAAAGACAGACTCTGAGTCCAAAAAATACCAGTACGCTTTGACGATAACAGGGGTACCGATGCCCCAGTGTTCGTCGCGAGGTGACAATATGAGGGATACACCCATCAGCAGGTCGGAAATCCGCCCATTTTTCTCATATAGGTTTCATCTGTTTCATAAGCCACTGCATTATGAAATCCGTCGGCGATAGGGACATGACTGAAACCCTTGTGGTTGTTACGTGATACCCGTCACCTTTCTTGAAAATGGAAGACCTCTGATAAGCACTAGTCATGAGGCACCTCCTCAGTCTCCCATAAGGAGAGGGAAGAGTGCTGCCAGTTCACATAAAAATCGTGCACCATCATCTTTGGAAAGATGGCGGGGCCTGGAGCATTATTGCGTTCTACCATTCTGACCTGCAAATACACTTCGGTTTCCGACAGGGGACAGTCTGGATTTTTACGGCTAACCATACAATGCCCATCATCCAAAGCTGGGTGAGCTGGCTTAAGCTAGTTGAACTGTTCCTCAACATATTTGGCCTATATATCATGTTGTAACAACAAGTTGTAAATTCTTTCATGTACGAACCAGGGAGAACTATTGAATCGTTCGCTAACGATTCAAGGTTCACAACGAGTTACGCGTGATCGGTCAATCCAAAAATGTCTTTCTCAATATCCAACGGCAGAGAAGATAATCTATCTTCGAAACGGTTAATGAGAAGACGCTCGTGAAAACAGGATTTAATACGGTACTAATTGAATCAATGCACATGAAAGTTAAATATCATACCTCGAATGTGAAATATCCTCGCAAATCAAACAAAGAATGTGCCGGTACAACAACTCTGACAACCAGGCACCGCTTAGTAATGGGGGACGATAAAACGGAATTGAGTTCACTGAAACAAATGTTAATTGGTCGGGTTGAAGCAAAGTGACTGTGCACGTATTGAGAAATGGTAAGAATTATAAACTACTCAAGAAAGAACATGGAAGAAAAATGTCTTATTTTGACATTTATAAATGTACAGGGGTCAGACTGAATGAGACTAAAAGAAATGGTTATAGTAGTTGGTGTAAGAATAAAATGATTGGTACTGTTTATTCTTAGAAAAATGAAGAAAGATAGGGCCACCCTTCAACAATGATCAAACAAGGCACAGCAATCTCAAAATAATGCAACAAACCTTAACAAAATCAACAAGAACAACACCCGACTCCTTCCGGATGAAATGCCTTCTCCATCTATTCGATCGGAGAAGTAAGCCCCATGATCCCTATGTAGAGTCTACGTAAATTTGTGTTAGAAACCACGACGGTCTTCGTCGTATTCGGAGTCAGGGGATCATTCGACGTTTGTTTATAAGTTTCACTGTGTCAGCAGGAATTTACTACTGTCGTGCTCCCTCCACTGGAATGGACCTCTCCACAAGAGGTTCGCATAGCTATTGATATTTCCGTCCAGTGCTCGTTCAGGTCATTCCAGTGCTGTGACCCGGGCAGTTTGACTGTTAGTGCTATTCGACAGACGTCCGGTGTGCCCTTGTCGTTTCAATTTTCAACCGAGTACTTTATGTTTGTGAGCAGCTGATCTCTGGTTAAACGATAAAACAAAGCAGTCATAAACAATGGTGTGGGAAAATCGTACGTTGTCACAGATACAACAAAGGACACGATTCGAGTCAAGGCAGTTATTCCAAAACCTCTAACACAGTAGAGCTACCGATAGCTGACGGGAATGTCGTCAATCTGAATCCATGGATAGGTCGCACGGTGTGGTCTCAACAATGATGCACTGCTGTCAATTGTGGTAGAATGTACTAGTTGATATCCAGAGTACGTGAGATGCGCACAACAGTAACACCAAATCGCCAGTCAGTGCGTCGCGCACGGACACCAATATATCGTATAGCCACTTGTCGTTTGAAGTAAGACGAACGAGGTCAATATTCATACCACCAGCTAGCTCAACAATGTCTGAGTGTTTAGTTATTCTCGAAAGATCAAAGAGGGCATCATAGGCGATCTTGACAGTATCTAAAGTATGATCTGTTGGAGCATACGCAGATATGACAAATAAACAGCGTGTCTGACCTGTATCAAGAGACTGATTGGTTTCAAGTCCGGTGGCACACAGACTACCAGTCGGTGGGATTCAGTCAAACAGGTACTACTTTGCTTTACAGCTGAGTGCAATCCCCACTTCAGCTTGACCACGAGATTCTGCTTCAGCATCATCAAACTCTGAGAAAAAACGCTGGCCAACAGCACCACCAAATTGCTTGTCTACTTTTCGCAAAATGCGGACGTCAAAAGCGCCAATCTTTACCGGTTGTATTGGCCTAAAACGACGGTAATTAGCAACAGAAGAAGGTGAGCATGAATGAATTGGTCTACCAGGGTAAAAACAACCTAATACTTTCGGTTATCTATGCCACAGAAGAGGATTGACTTGAGGGAACTCACGTCGAATCTCAGTTTCGAAAGTCTAACCCGCGTGACAACGAGAGATACGGCTTATTAAGGAGACCCTACCCGGAGCCTCGAACTCAAGATTCTGACCAGAGAGGCAACAAGATACAGGATTTTCCTAAACGAAACTACCCGGGGCCAATGACCCAAACGTAGCTTACTCGACAATGAGAGGCCCACGAAGCCCGAGGGCGCAGCGAATGTGACAATGCCGTTTGGTTCTAAGCGTCGCTAAGTGTGGTAGATGTATTCGAGGCTACACCGGACTTTTGAGTGAGACCAGATATTTTTCGACTGGATTGGATAATAGGCCGGTGGTCACAGTCAACAGTTGGACGATCAGAGTACGATGAGAGTACCTCTCTTAGCCCGTTTCTTCTTGAGTCGGAAGACGACAGTGTCGCAACTATAAAAATAGCTCTGGTGTATGCTTATAGGATGGTGCCACACTACTTAGGCATTCCTGTGCGGTCAGTAGTACGACAAACAGCCGTATGGGTGCACCTGCTTTCGCCTGACTGCTCCTTTCGGCCTATCCGACAAGTCTGCATCCGGCAAGTCCAAAGTCCTAGTCAGCATAGTTCTGTGGCTTAATGCAGTGCACATGTCATATCACCACGTCAAGGTAAAGTAATAGGTCAGGCTTTTCCATCTTGACTCAAGATGTTCTGGCAGCTGTAGTCTAGTGGCACATTCTAACCTAACTCAATCAGAAGACCTCGCTTTCAACACGAAGGTTCTAGGAGGTTCGAGGTTGCCAGAACATTGGATACGGTAGAAAGGAGGTCCACTCAACCGTCACTGAACAAAACATTAGGTGAGCCCACTTGAAAATGGATACAGCAACAGCTCTGCATCAGGCCTCAAAACCAGATTATTGAAACCATACTCCCGCTAAGGCGAGTTAGTTTTTCGTACTTAATATCACCATCGTGAAAGATAGTCGAGGGTAGCTTGTGAAGCTTAGAGAAGTGAAGTTTCTCGCGAACAACTGTCTCGGAAGATAGGCCAATGTTTACTACGAGACAGCGCTGGTCACTAGTTAAGCCGCAGCTGAAAGTGTTCTGTCAAGCGCTGTACGCATCAACATACAGTGTGTACTGGGCCACCTTTCTTTTCAAAGATTTGTCCACTTGCCTATGGCTCTGATCGGCTGAAAGATTGGGTTGGTAACCTATTCACGTTTTCCATTTCAGCTGTCACGCCAACTGTTAGATGAATAAAGCCTATAATATGGGCTTCTAACCCTTCTGCTTCTGAGGCGAGAACGCTGGTTTACGCCGTTAAATTTGATTATTCACAACAATGTATTCGTCTAATAACTACGTGATGGAACGAATCTTACGTCCTGAAAAGTTTGACGTCGACTCCAACGCAGTTAACGCTTCTAAAGAATGGAATCACTGGCTCTGTACGTTCACTAATTTCGTGTCATCCTTCGGCAATCGCAATCTCAACAAATTGACTACCTTGATCAACTACATCTCACCCTCGGTCTATGAGTATACCTTCGATAGTTATGAAATCTCCATACTACGGGATCTCTATGTGAAGCCGAAGAACGAAGTATTCACTCGTCACCTGTTAGCGGCTTGTAGACAAGATGGACAGATACCGGACCCGTTTGCTCAAAGACTGAGGTCGCTTTCGAAAGATTAACTTTGAAGCCACTACAGCCAAGCAGAACCGAGATGATACAATCCGAAATGCTTTCATAAATGGTCTACTGTCTAGCCAAGTCCAATAGAGACTGTCTGAACAGAAAGTGTTGAACTTTCAGGCAGCTTTTGATCAGATTAGATCGCTTAAACCGGTAGAAAGGCAGTCTCAATTATACCAGTCTGCTCCAACTAACAACTAAACGGCTGCAACCGAGGTCTCGGAAAACTCGCCCAGCCCTACCGGAATGCCTGAGGTGGCAGTCTTTAGTCCATCGACTGGTAAGTGTTTCTTACGTGGGTATGACAGACACTCCGTTTGAAGTGGCCTGCTCGAGATGCGTTAAACAATGAGTGTGGAAAGAATGGGGCATTTTCAAAAGGTTTGTCTGATGTCTCTGAACCGACTCGTCCGTTCATTTCGGATGCCACATCAGCGGCGGTTCCGGACGGCCTTTCGAATGCGGTGGTTGACCTCGAAGTTAACAGAACTCGCTTACAAGCTTTGATAGATATCAGCAGTTCTGAAAGTTATGCAGCGTCTCCCGCAGTGTTGCAGAACGACTGGAAAGTTCACAAATCTTGCAGTAGGATAGCAATGGCACCTACCGTCCTGTCAAGCGATACGCGAGGTCACGTCCCGGCGTCAATCAGGTACAAAGACGCTGTGTATGAGAGAGTAAGACCATCAGTTTTACCACATTTATATGCAGACGTTCTTCTTGGTGACGACTTCTTTAGACTTCATAAAAGCGTTGAAATCCTGTTCGGTGGGACAAAACCACCGTTTTCACTCTGTTCATTGATCTAAACTCATATCGAACCTCCTAGTTTTTTTTCAAAACCTGGTGCGAAAGTGCAAGCCCATCACAACAAAATTTAAAAGTTTATACGCGATGAAATTCGCCGTTTGTTTGCTGAAGGAGTCATTCAGCCTTCCTTTTCTTCTTGGGGAGCTCAAGTCTGGATAGTCGCTAACGACGGGCACAAAAAAAGAATGGTCGTTGATTATGGTCAAACGACTAACAAATATACCTCCTTGGATGCCTATCCTCTCCCCAAAATTAACGAGGTGATCGAACGCATCGCCACGTACAACACCTATAGCACTCTAGATCTAGAGTGCTAATCATCAGGTTCCTATTCGGGAAGAAGAGCTCTTTATGGCCATTGAGGCATGCAAGAGTTTATATCAGTTTCATCAGATTCCATTTGGCGTGACGAATGGCGTCGCTTGCATCCAACAGATCACTGACAATATAATAGCACGGGAATGATTGAAGGACATTTTTGTCTACGTTGACAATATTACAGTATGAGGAACCAACTTTGCTGAAAATGATCTCAATCTATGGAAGTTCTTAGACGTGACCAGGAAATATGAGTTGTCTTTCAATGAATCGAAAAGCATCACCGCCGTCAAACAAATCAAACTTCTGGGTCATGAGGTATGCAAGAACAGTATCAAACCGGATCCCGACCGCCTGAAACCTCTACGAAAATCAGCCCCTCTCCTTAACTTGATGCCCCAGTAACGAGTGGTAGGATTATTCGCTCACTATTCACGGTGAATACCTCACTTCTCCGATAAAATCCACAAACGTGTGCATAATAACACATTCCCTCTACCCGACGAAGTTAGAGAATCCCTTGAGGCTCTAAAAGATGAGTTGTCCAAAGCCACTGTCTCTGCTATGCAGTACGACACTCCTTTGGTTGTCGAAACAGACGCCTCTGAAATGACGGTCGCAGCCACTCCGAATCAAAATAGTCCACCGGCAGCCTTCTTCTCGCGTAGTCTGAATTTCAGTGAACGGCACCATTTCGCCATAGAAAACAAAGCGTGTGCAGTCACGGAATCCATGCGTAAATGGAAGTATTTTCTACTTTGCAACCATTTTAAACTTGTTACACACCGCCGTTCTGTCACCTTCATCTACGGGGATCAACACAGAGCAAAAGTCAAGGACGATAAAACTGAACGTCGGAAGCTGGTACTGCCGTCATTCAAGTTTAATGTTGTGTATCGACCTGGTAAAGATAATCGGGCTGCAAGTGTATTCCCACGTAAGTGTTGCAGGAGCGCTAATGACAAATGTTGACTTGAAGAGACTACATGAGTCGCCTTGTCATCCCGGCTATTTGTGACTGATGCACTTAGTGCGCACCAGAAACCTTCCCTTTTCTACGGAAGAGGTTAGAAACGTTGTTGCTAAGTGTTCAATATCCTGTGAAATCAAATCTCGTTTTTTCTCAAAAGCTCGAGACGGGCTCACAAGAGCCACATAACCATTCGAAAGACTATCGGTTAATTTTAAGAGTCCCATTCCATCAGTAACTTATAACTGTCATTTATTAGCAATTGTGGACTAATATTCTCGATTTCCTTTTGCTTTTGCATGTCCCGACCAAACTACCAAGACCGTTAATAAATGTTTTGCCCGTTGTCCTCGTTGTTTGGCACTCCGGCGTATATTTATTCTGATCGTGGATCGCCATTCATGTCGTTTAGTGTTTAACAGTTTCTTCACGAAAGGGGAGTCGCGACAAGTACAACCACAGGGTAATAGACGAGTACAGTGTTCGAATGAAACGCTGTGGATACCGTGTTGCTCGCCCTGAAATCCCGTAACGTGGCAATCCATCAGTGGGAATTTGTTATTCTCGGTATTCTGCATTCCAGCAGATCACTTCTGTGTACCGCAATTAATACCACACCACGAAAAGATTACTCCTCTATAACCGGAGGTCGACCTCCGGAACAATCCTACCGATGTAGCCTACTAAACTTGGACCAGTATTGTTTAGGAAAAATGTCAGACAGTCTAATTATGATCTACTCGTCAAAGAAGTTGAATGACTCCAGTGCAATCCACAGTACGCGTACATTCACTATCCTAATGGCAGGGAGAAAACAGTTTCTGTTCACCAACCGGCCCTCAAAGCATAATTTTTGCCTGAGACGCTTTTGCAAGGACTATCGACAACTTTCATTTAAGAGACTACATCTGTACCCTCTAATCGCGTCTCTATCACTGAGCAGCATAACAGTATTCTCTCACATGACATACACAACAGTGAACATGATTCACCCAATAAACATCACTCGCGTAATCTTGAAACGTTAATCAAATAACAAAAGCGTGCTCATCTATACAGTTTGAGAAATAGAAACGCATAAACCTATTGCATATTGACGTTCACTACCAAACATTGTTTATCCGGTCAGTGTACAGATGTTCAGTCATTTCCCTGTGACCTACCATTCGTTGTCTGCCCACATTTCTTGGTGGGGGAGAATGTTATAATATTTTGTGGCATTTGTTTTGTTACTGAGTTGGTAATTTACTTACGTTTTCCATCTCAGCTGTCATGTCAACTGTCAGACGAATAAAGCCTGTAATATGGGCACCTTGCCTTTCTGCTTCTGACACGAGATCGATGGTTTGTGCCGTTAAATCTGATTGTTCACAACATTTTTAATCAGGGATTCGTTTGGAACACCCTTAAAGTCCTTGAAGGGGCTCTCCTAACTGAGACAAATTGTACCGGTCACCTCAGATTTGCATGCTCACCAAGGAGAACCGTCATCTTTCAAGACCTGAAAGTTACTCCTTTCAGGGTCACGAGGTAGAACGAAAGAGATTTTTTTGAGCTCCCCGACAACTGGTATAGTATGTAGTTGTTTAGTCTTTGAGCCATTACACTACTTTCGTTTTCCACTTCAGCTCCCATACGCTAATTTTTAGATGAATAAAAGGCCTATCACTCTTCTGTCTTTGACATGAAACTATTTTTCACGATTTAGTTTAATTGATTGCAACAACACCGAACCAGTGCACAGGCTGAACAATCCGAATAACTTGAGGCAGAGTGAAACAAGTAGTAAGCAGCCGTCCTCTGTGATCAACCAATAAAACAGTACCTCCGCTGAAATATTCTGATGCCGGGGGTGGGGAGGCTGTCTCAACCCACTTATGTGCATTTAGCACGTAATGACCACAAAGTGGCAAACATGCTACAAATTACTGTTGGACATTGCATACTTATCTGTTATAAACCAGTCAGCCGGGTCGATGGGATTGCTCGTAAATGTCAATCAAACTTTAACCAGGTTTAAAAATCTAGACAAGTTTCTATTACCATAGTTGTATGATTGTTCCTGATGCCCTAGTTAATGAGGAAGCGCCTTAGGTAAGATAGCGAAATTTCGTGCATCCCCGAAGTATGCAGTTTGCGGATATAAGGAGAAATACGCATATCCGTGCGACCCCTCGGGAAAAAAGTCGTCAGTTGCTACTTCCAGTTTCAAAACCCGACCACTTCCTACAATTGCTCATAGAAACCTTTAGATATGGGTGCGTTTAACAACACTTATCGCAAGACACAAGATACATTAACATACTAACCATATCTGGATAAATCGTACGACAATACTGCACGGTACATTTAGCAAGCTCCGCTATTTTCACATTTTTCCATGACTTACGATCCATACTAGTCTTGTCAAGTTTACAAGCTTAACGCATCACTAGGACTAAGTAGAATGGTTAACCAGTATGGGTCGCATGTGCAACCTGACCGTTGACACTTGTGGAACATGTTAACAGGTAGTGGAATCCCGCAGCAAGGCCATGGCTTATGAGTTCTGTAGCCACTGTAAGTGCCGCCCAGAGTCCTATACACATAGGTAACTAGGAGTACCCCAACAGTGAAACCGGAGCAACACAGAATCAAAAATGTTCCCTCGCACAAAACTAACTTGCTTGTTACTGCTGGTTCCCGAACGAAATCTTTCAATGAACGCCATCCAGTAGATGCAGTGTTCGTAAACCCCACAAAGTTTTTGATGAAGTCAATCACACTGTCTTGTTAGGTAAACCGAATAACCCCAACCCGCCGTAGTGGGGTTTGTCATGGTTCAATCAATACCTGTACCGCCTTATTAACACATTTTGTCCATCTCGAACAACTAGAGCAGGTAGTGAGTTGGCATTCGCAAGGTGTGGTCAAGCAACGAGGCCTGTGAGACGAGATCCATATGCTTGATGGTCGACAGAGTTTATCCGTCACAAACACACGTCGGTGAACTTCCTCACTGCTAACATGGTGTTCCCATCAAACGCTGATAATGCTTCAGAGACAATGAGATTTTAAAACCGATACTCGATGAAAATCCGCATAAATTGACCGGGTTTCGGAGCCGTACAGTAAAACTGCTCTAACGGTGGCATTGTACACTCTGCCGTTCACAAAAAGACTGGGATCATGCTGATGCCATAGATGGCGTAAGTGGGCAAACGCCTTCCGAGCCTTTGCTACGCAATTTGTGGTCACATCAGATATTCTACCAGCGTCGATGAAGTCTCCAAGGTATATGAACTTCTCGAGTACCTCCAATGGCTCACCATCACGAGTGAGGGCAGGCGCAGAGCATTACCAAGCTTGCAACAGCGCCTTGCACCCAGTCCGTCCGAAAGCCATATCAAACTGATGAACTAAAGCTTATAACGTGCCTAAGATGTTCCGAAGAACTTGAGACCTTCTTCGTTTGACCTAAAAATCCTGGAAAAACAGGTCATGATGTTCCCTGTCTTGCCTACCCTGTGGTTTCAACTTTAAGCAGTTGCGATCCTCTCACTGAGTACGATCGTGCAACATGTTTTCGATGTCAGAAGCAGATTCATGTCACCTTTTGGTGCGCCTCCTAGAAAAACTCCGAACTGTATCTATGGCACATTTACGTCCTCCGCTTTATCACCAAGAGGGAACACTGCACGGAGTGAAACGATCTTCTTCAAATCTGAACTGTGCAATTAACACATCACGGAAAGCAGTAATATCAGCCACGGATGGGACCTCAGTGGTAGCTTCGGTAAGGTTAAATATTCTCAGCCACTGATCACGTGGTAGGTGCATTTTCCTAAATCTTGGCCGAACTTCACCCCAGTGAGTGTCAGCGGCGATTTACACGGCCACTAGGAGCACGACTAACCCCCGTGGCTTCAACTATCGTTGATTTCATCTTCTGTCGGCGTCTAGTTCTAGTTTTGTTTTTACTTAGTGCCGACGGGTCCTCCGGAGCTCTCGAAACCATAGCGACAAATGTTAATCTACTAAAAGCTTGTGTACCTGTCGATGGCGGCGGTCCATGCATATTACTATCGGTAGCTGCATAGCTCTAGAGCCATCTCGCTTCCAAATGACAACGCTTGTGAAGGAGTTGGCCTGGCACCAGAAGTTGTATACAGACAGTTGAGTCATCAGTATAAATCGCAGCTATCTGCAATAATCTTAAGACATGATTTACGAGTGTTCACTGAGTGTTCAATGCGCTAACACAGACTATTCGTATAGCTCAAACGGGGTAAAAATGAGTTGACACTTCACACGTTGCTTTCTTTGCAACGAACTTTTAATGGCTCCTTAATAATGTGACGTATGCACGGTTAGTGAAAAGGCCCTTCGAAGTTCTAGAAAAAATATATATATACCACAGGAATGGACTGTAATTGGGGGGTTTGCATATCTAGTATCTTATAATAGTCAAACACAACGCGTAATTTAGCAAGTGTTAGTGACTTTTCAGTCTGTTTGGGTACATACGAGTTTATCGTAAGTCAATAAACTTATAACTGGACTGACGTGTTATGTGCGATTCACTAGGCCCACAAACTGGGTGTAGGCTATGTGGTCATGTGACTGTAGCCTAAAGCTAACCAGTCAGTTAGTAACAAACCAGTCACTCTGGTCAGAACCCACTGTCAAACGAGCCCCGATTGTCCTGGATATGAATAATGTCACCAACCGGAAACCAAGTTATCAGTGTCAAGTTGTTCACAATAATTTATCGCTTCTGTAAACTTCCATAGAGGACGAAAACATTCATTAACGGACGTCAGAAGAGTAACATCCCCGAAATACATGAACGAAATTGCATACAGTCATATACCTACATTCTGTTGATGCTTTTTAAGGAACTTCAAAAGAATTTAAAGATTCCAAGCCTGCAAGAGACATCAATTTCCTCTTCAACGAAGGCCGACGTGCAGCCGCCATGACCTACAGATTGCACCTTGGAATTTGTTCACTAGCTTACTTAAACAGGCACTTTAGGTTCATTAGTAGTTTTGAAGGTTACTGAATACGATACCTTCCCAGCCAGCACATGGGACGCTCATAACACGGTCGGACGCCCCTTGAGTGTCGTATGACCGTCCAATTTTTGGGGTTTATTTGATTCGTCTCATACGCAGCGTATGAAGTCGCTGACATTAGCAGCACGTAACCGATGTTCATAAGAGGTTCATCGCAACCGCTGACGTTGGATACATCCGCCGCAAGTTAAAGCCCGCGGTGTCAAATGAGTTTGCTCAGCAAGGTTGGCCACGGAACATTAGAGGACCGTGATTTGGTGCTGTCGGTAATTAGAATGGTAGGTGTGTTGCGCGCCACAAGGGATGAAGGCAACAGATATACGCATATCAGCTTCTCCCAGCGAATGCAGATTGAACTACTCCGACGTTTCCCACATGTTGTGAATGTGGATACCACCCACGGGACAAACAGGCACGAGTATGCCGTTGTAAATTTCCTTATACTTTTGAAGCTGGAAGTTATATCAGTTCCCCATAACACACGGTATGGGGCACGGCCGACCCGTGATGTAGTTGTACGTCCGTGCTGAGAAGTATGCTTCACTAAGTAGACTGTCGGAAATTTTTCGGAAAATGATGGGTAAGCAGACTGAGGTGGGAACATTTTTCATGGATAAGATGACTGCGCAAATGAGGGTATTCCACGTGGTGTTCGGTGGCAACATGTTGCCGTGTTACTTTAACGTACCTCATGTTGTACGCAAGCATGTAAGTGAGTAAAATTCGTCCGTCACATTTGTCAAAAGACAAACTCTTCGCAGTCGTCATCTCTTCCACCGAATGTCTACGGTAGACAACGAGAAAGAATAAGATGCACTCGTACACTGTTTACTGTAGGTTCAAACGTAATTTGTATATCGTCGGCCGAACGGATAGGAAGTTTCTGAATTATTTGTTGTATCATTGGGTGTACATCAAGCCGGAGTGAGACATCCATGCGTAAAGTGATGTCGTCCACTTTGGAAATTGAACGAATAATGGGATGGAGAAAGGAAATGGCCGGTTGAAGAAGAGAACGCACCTGAGAGATCCTAGCCGTCACCATCCAGAAAATATGGATCCACGGCGGGTGGCTGCTGCGGAGCCATGAAATACAAACGACCTATGGGCGCGACCGTCGTGAGGTTGTGGATGTTGACTGGTACGTGAAGAACATTCTTCACAGGGTGACCACATTCACAAGTCATCTTGTCCAAAAATATCTGAAGGGACAGACTCCACGACTCCCTTTCGAAACGGTATCTGGGTGCAAGGTAAGCCGTGCTCTTTTAATCACCTTGAGGATGGCAGCTTCGTGTGCGACATAATGGTGACGCTTTCGTCGTGTGTGGCATACAGGGCACACGTGATTGTACCACTTACTGTATAACGTGGCTTTGGTGGATGCACATTCTGTTGGTGTTTCGGAAACACTTCTACCCCCACGGTAAGGTCTTGTTTAATTTTCATTTCCACTCACAAATGTCACGTCCCCATTCATGAGCGGTGGCTGGCAGAGTACAACTCGCCAATTCGA
>LUCH01018224.1:0-16753 GCA_013368495.1 Paragonimus heterotremus
CGATAGTTCTGGTGCACGAAGTCATAAACAAGACGGGATAAACCTAGATTATTTCTCAACCGGCTGGAGTCAGCTTGATAAAACTTTCGAAATGTAACACCTCGTCTTTGATTTTCGCTCGTCCACGCCGTTCGCATCCGAATGAACTCAAACCAGCCTAGGCTGAAATCGAACGTATAACTCGGTTAGACATAATTCGACCTTCAAACGGACCTGGGTGACACCACTACACATGGTACCCAAAACCTCTCAGGGCGACTAGCGACATTACAGTGATTACCACGCCGTCAACAACGGCACAATCCCGGACAGGTACGCCTTACCACATATCCACGACTTCTCTTTAGAACTCGCTGGCGCTACTACAGAGAACCAGCTTTATTCTGATGCATAATACATGTTCCTGTGTTGGTAATTATACCTGCCCCAAATAAAATGGCATTACTTTTTGACTCCCCCTCGTATTGCCCTTAGATGGGACCTAATAAGCGTTTATTATCACATCCCGGTCGCGGAAGAGGACATTCCGAAGACAGCCATCACAACATCTCTTGGACTTTCTGGGTTCAACAGGGTGTCCGTTTGACTTTGTAACGTGGTTCAAACATTTCAGCAATTCATGGACGAAATATTGCGTGGGCCCCCTTTCACGCACATATACATCGACGGTGTCTTGATCGCTGGCCGCCAAAACGAGGAATACCTGCCCCATCTTTGTGCCGTTTTCCATCTTTTCGCGCAACACGACATTAAAATCAACATCAGCATGTGTACCTTTGCAGTTAACTCATTGGTTTCCTGGGATATCGTATCGACAACATCAGCATCACGTCTCTGACAAATAAAGCTGTGTCTACCTTGACTTTCTCGAATCCCACTACGACGACCCAACTCCGACGATTCCTCGGCGTGCTCAATTATTATTGGCGTTCTATTCCCCATTGGGAGAAAATTTAAAAACCTCTGACTAACCCAATGGACTCAAAACACAAGTCTATTTAACTACCACTCGAAGCCAAAGTAGCTTTCCCAACGGCAGAGGAAGTATTATGTCCCGCCGCTGAACTATGCTGCATCAGTTGCGATCCAAACGTCCGTCTCATTCTCACTACGGATGCATCAAATGCTACCGTCAGCGCACTCAAAACAATCCGCAAATGGCGCACAGCACCCGTTGGCCTTTTTCCCTTAATAGCTTCAGCCAGCGCAGATAAAGGACAGTACCTGTAGACTTGGACTGTTTGGAAATCCGTTGCTTTCGACACTTTTAGGAAGACCGACATTTTGTTGTGCAAACAGATCACAAGCCTTTGACACCCGCTTTTCAGGTCAAACCTGATCGGTACTCCCCACGTGAAATCAGAAACTTGGACTACGTCGTCCAATTCATCACGGACATTCGACACCTACGTGGCGACGCTAACATCGTTGCTGATGTCTTATCGCGTCCTGAAGTCAACTTAATGAAATCGTCACCCTCCTTCGATTAGTCTAAGATGGCCACTGCCCAGCAAAGTCGTGAGGACATGAGGGATGTTTCCATCTGTAAGTCCTGGAAATTGACGACGCTTAGGCTGATCATCCCACGCCCCGTGTGGAACCGTCTATCCGTTGTCTTACAAACCCACACTCTGGCGTTGTCTTTACCTCTTGTGGTGGTCTACCCAATTCAGTGGACCTCGACTCATTAATGAGTTGTTTCTATTGTTGCTGGCACGTCTTCTGTTTTATTTATACGTTTATATTTTGCGCCCGTACGTTGCCGTAACAACTCTCCTTTGATGTCACCATATTTTTGATCACGTATTATTTGATTTCTTAGGCCAATACACTGGACAAGTTGGTCAAAGTCGTACTTGTGCATATTTAGGTGACACCCTCATCACTCGTTTCACAAAATCTGAACATTTGCACAGACTGGTCGTGACTCTTAACCGTCTTCAGCAATTGGGGTCAAAGCTGAAGTGATCAAAGTGAGTCCCTTGCAGAATCCGTTTGTTGTCCAACATACCGACTCGTTAAAAACGGTCTGCACATATTAGATGATAAATCGCTACCCATTCTTGAAGCACTAGAACCTAGGAACGAAGCTGAGATCCGTTCACTTGCGTGGATGCTTTCACGTTATGGCAGTTTCTAGACCAAAATATACACAATACTTTCTTCTTGGTGTGCGTTGCTGTCAAAAATGCATTCCTGGCTTAGTGCAGCCTCTGATGTGTGTTTATGCAAAAAGAAGTTGGGCGCATCTTCGATTCTTGTTCATTACGACGTAAAAAATCTACCAATACCACGATGCAGTGAGTCCCCACTGGAAGTTGGGGGAGCACTTCGCCACCAAATGGAAGGATGTTCCCTCAGACCAATTGCTTTTCTCACAATAAATTTTCAACCATCTGAGAACAACCACTTCCGGCTACACGAGGGTAGCAGCTGTAGATTTCGGAGTAAGTCGTTCTCACCAATATGTTATATATATATAACGAGGGAGCTATTGCTGACGCACGAAACCAACATGCTTACGACACAACCATTAGGCAAACCGGTGGTACAACCGCACAACAGGCATGTGTGTACACTGACTGGTGCGTTTAGGTGGGCGAGGAACCGTTGGTATCCATAAACCTCCGAGTATGTTTGTGAAAGTCTGCAAAGGGTTGCAACAGAAGTGTGTAGCAAACAATCACCACCGAAACGAAACCATTGGCACGTAGCGTTCCCTAATAGAGGCAGTAAAAAGATAAAATTAGTGAGTTTGTTTTCTGGAACGTTTGACGTAGTGTTCGTCAGTGGTGCATTCAACTGAATGGGTGAAACCAGCATGTCTTAGCGCCCACCAGACAGAGGCATACCTTGGGCCTCATATTCGCCATAGGTATCTCGTCTGCAGGGGTCTCCGATCTGGAACAATTTCCAAGAAGCAACCACAATGTAGTCAAGTGTCAGCTTGACTTCAATACAATTATCAAATCGGGAGTTGTATTCTACCGTCCGATCAAATAGATCAAGTGGAGTACTTCCTCCTCCTTACTAAGATCGTCAAATCGGCACACGTTCTTTCCTACATCAGACCCAAAAATACCAACAGAGGAATTAATCGAACAATTTTTGTATCGATATTCTGGCTCCCATAAGGTCGAAACGCGTTGATTCGTATGTACAACGTAAAACCCTTACTGCCAAAGAGGCTGACAGACTTGAATCACTTGAGATGATGTAAACTAATAATAATAATAATAATAATAATAATAATATACATTTCTCAAAGCATTTGTGAGAAACACGCTCGGATATGCGCGATCATCACAGATAAGTACATGCGGTACAAAGCAACAAATGGATATATAATAAGACATACATGAAATCTGTCTGCAATAGGAATCGAAACCAGAAGGAAAAGGGTCACAGATTACAAACGTTTGATGCGTGCATCAGGAAAGAGGATGGTTTGCATTTTCCACATATTCAATTCAAAAGGTGGGATGTTACAGTAATTTACCTTTAACAAGGTTAGGTAAAAGACGACGTTTCAAATATTTCAAGGTCACGTCGATAAACACGTGTGTACTGTGCGACCGAAGCCAGCAGGCACGTATGAGTTGAATTTGAATTAGAGACGGGACATGCTGCTGTTTTGACGGCGCCGTCTTAACAATCGTTTGTGTAAGTCGTGCACATGGCCTACTGGGCCTTTGGCTCATGCTTGTTTCTCGTTTTTTCCTCTTTTAGGACTGTTACTGGAACCCTCACTTTGGATGAACGCTGTCCCCCGTTGTCTCTATGTTGCCCAACAGTTGGTTCCCAAGTGTAACGGACAACCAACGTGTAAACATCCGGCTTGCATGTTACACGCGCAATTGCATTTCTGTAGGGTTTCGCCGTTATTTGACGTAACCAGTCGGAAAATGTTGGACTAATTCAGGCTGGGCAAGGGAGGAGGAGAAGTTCCAAAATCTCTGTAAGAATTGAGCATACTCCAACGCGGGATTTCCTCGATTGTTGTAAAACGTCAAAAAGTTTAAATTCTCGCGAATAGCTTGGTCGATACGGGGTTTTAAGCGTCCAGTCATCGCGAAAATTTTCTCCGCATAACGGAAGCTCGGGGGAGTAAGAAAAAGAACGCAAACTCATGTGTTAAATGGGAATATGTGGAATGATCACATGTGATGTGAAGAATAACGTGCGTGTCATGTTTTCTTGACAAACATTTTACGGTGTAATCATTTTTTACAATAAAGTATGTAAATTGTCAAATAGTTGTCATAATATTCCGCGGTAATTGGGTAACCAGCAGCTACTTCTAGAATGATTATCACGTGATAATCAAAACTCCGTACGAAGTTTTGACGTCGGTTTGTTTTATAGGGTCAGTGTTCAAGCTAGAATGTATGTTTCATAACACAATGTTTGTTATTGAGTAACGAGGGCGTTGAGGCAAGGGGCAGCACACGATATTAATTGAGGTTTCCATGAGTTTATTACGAAATTTTGACGTCAGTTTGTTTGTTAAGGTCAGTGTTTAAGCTAATATTTATACTTCATAGCACACAACAGTCACTAATGGTTAACAAGGAGGGTTTGAGGCGGGTGAGGTAGCGCACAATATGCATTGGAGTATTAATGGGATTATTTAGGGTAAACTGGGAGTACTTTTCCCATATTTTCCCGTGGAGAGTTTTTTATGCCAGTCAAGTAAACCGTCGATACCAGCAACCAGTAACTATAGCCTGAAGGCTTCCAAGGGTGAACAGGTTATTACAAGTGGGCACATACATAATATATGTGAAAAGTTTGTGAGTTATAGTTCTTTTTCTCTCTCTTTTTGTTTTGTTCTAAGTATAACTCTACAAAAGTTTATTCTACTAAATGTACTATGGGCTTCAATTTTATATTGTCCAACATTCTGAGCAATGCGTGCATAGTGACGCATATGAATACGATAATGCGGATTCGTGAGTACGTAATGAATCAAATGCTAAATGGGGTGTGAGTAAACGGTGGATACGCAGTAAACAGTTTCAGGCAAGTGGTTTCACATGGAAGCTTGATAGTAGGGACGGGTACATAGATTGTATGCTGCTGACGGCTAAATCTTCTCCGGACCACCTTCAAAAAGGTCATCAGAAGATACACACAATTTGAAGATGGACATTAGGTTTAATGATCTAAGGAATCTGTCCAAGTCGTTTTTAAAACGCTTAATGTTGTTACTAGCTCTAATTTGGTTTAGAAGTCTATCCCATATATAGGAACATTTTACAATAAAGAAGTTGGATCGCACCTTTTTCCGAGCTGACAGTGCTGGCAAAGTTGAATCCTTATTTCTTAGACTATATGGGGTGGTGCGGTGGAAATGAACAGCGAACGCTAAAGTGATGGCGTCCGAGTGTATCAGTTTATACAGAAGTGTAAGGTATCCAGAGTGGACCAGTACCAAGTGATCGACAACGTTCACTATAGGTGAATGAGGACAAACAACTTAATAGGATTTTGGTAAGTGATCCTTAGAGATTTTCTAACACAAGCCTATTAGGTTTGCGTAGGTGGCAGTAAATGAGGGTGCAGTATTCAAGTTGAGGTCGAGCACACATTTTGTAAACAGTCAGCTTTGCATCCGGTAAGTCGGATGTCCTTTCGATACAGCCTATTGTCCTTTTGGCTTTTGCTACCCAAAAGCATACTTGTCCGGAGAAATTGAAGGAGTTCGAGTACCATATTGCTGGATCTCGGACGGACGTGATGATGTTAATATAATGACTACTTAGTGAGACAGACCCATTGGGTATTTGACGACCATAAGTGATAATGTTCGATTTGTTTGGTGAGAACGTCATGAGCCATGTTTTGCACCACGACTCAAATGATGCTACGTCCTGTAGTATATTTTGTAGGCACAAGACGAGATTACTGGGCTGTCGAAATGTGTAAACGATTTTGATATCATCGGCAAACCGGAAGGGTTTTCCATGTTTAATTACATCGCACACGTCACTTACATATATGAGGAAGAGCAATGGTCTCAGAACACTTCCTTGAATCACCTCGCTAGTCACTTGCCTTGGCGTTAAGTAGTGCTTTTCCATTTTGACAGTTTGGATTCGGCCTTCAGGATATGACAAAATCCGGCTGTACAGGGGACCTTGAGTGCTAAGGGATGCTATTTTGATTGACAGGCGCATATGGGGTGCGCGATAGAAAGCTCTTTTCATGTCTAACAGTCTGATAATCACCACATTTCCCGTATCCGCAAACACAGTATATGGTTTCAGAATTCCAACTGACATGTCGTACAAGAGCGCTTACTAAGGAAACCGTGCTGCGAAAGGCTTATAAGGTTTCGTCACCTTAAGAATTCGTCAGTGGGCGCTCTTATTATCCTTTCAAACATTCTTGAGCAGATTGATGTGTAGTTGATTGGACGATTGTTATTAACCTCCTGCCTTGGACCACTTTTGTAACGAGGCATAACGATTGACTTTTTCCACTGAGGGAGGAGGTGCTGGATTAAACTGATAGCGTGAACAAATTCAGTGAAAGGATAAGTACACTCTCACCTCCTTGCTTGATAGCGACTGGTGGAATACCAACAGTTTCAGGATGGATTGTGGGTTCAACTGTGGTCAATTGTGAGCGGGCACTTCTGAAATCAATCAAAATGTTGCACAAAACTTGTTATCAACGGTGTTCTCCACGCTAAACGCAGCAGCAAAGTGTGAGTCGAAGAGTCCACAGATTTCAACAGGGTCATTGACAACCGTTTAATCTTCGAAAATTATAACCCTTATAGAAGGGTCACTCTTGAAATTTCTCCATCTCATCAGTTGCATTGGTTTCATGCCCCACTGCTGGCTACCGAGCACGAGCTTTTCTTCATTTGCATACGGCAGTTGCGTTCTATGTTCCATGTGTTCAAACATACTGCTCATTTGTATTGCTAGGCAGAAATCCAGTGTCCTCCTGTGCAACATCTTAAGTTATTCAAGTCTGTCAGCCTCTTTGGCAGTAAGGGTTTTACGTTGTACATACGAATCAACGCGTTTCGACTTTATGGGAGCCAGAATATCGATACAAAAATTGTTCGATTAATTCCTCTGTTGGTATTTTTGGGTCTGATGTAGGAAAGAACGTGTGCCGATTTGACGATCTTAGTAAGGAGGAGGAAGTACTCCACTTGATCTATTTGATCGGACGGTAGAATACAACTCCCGATTTGATAATTGTATTGAAGTCAAGCTGACACTTGACTACATTGTGGTTGCTTCTTGGAAATTGTTCCAGATCGGAGACCCCTGCAGACGAGATACCTATGGCGAATATGAGGCCCAAGGTATGCCTCTGTCTGGTGGGCGCTAAGACATGTTGGCTCCACCCAATCAGTTGAATGCACGAGAGAAATTATGCTTGCTTCTGTGAAAGATGTTTATGAGGCTCAGGGGATATTTCGCATTTTAAAGTCACCTCCTGTTAGTTTGTGTTCGCATGGTGTGTTCCATACATGACTTGGCACCTCTACAAATTGACTCGTCACTAGTAGTGGCATTGAGCGGTCGGTAAATACATCCTATAAGTAGGTCGCGAGAACCTAACCACAACGAGTCGTCGATTTTATAACGGTTAGGCCCGTCAGGTGTAACTGCGGTATATTGCTCTTTTAGGTAAATGATGTATATAACGCCTCGTCCTGTGAGACGATCTCTACAGAATGTACCATATTCCATGATGACTAGTTGTGTGTCTTGATTATCGGGAGAGCATCACGTCTCAGTGATGAGAATAACATCGGGATTAGACAAAAAGACAAAAGATCTAAAGATATGCATCTTCCTCAACAATGGTCTTATGTCCATTAGAAGAGATTAATGGAATTTTTCTGCCAAGCACAACATTTAGGCTGCCAAAGAACTGTATGACAGATGGGGAAGTGGGTTGCGAAATACCTTATAGGGAGGTCCGGTTTAGAAAGTGTACCAATTTTCCACATAGGTTCCAGTGAAATGGTAAAGATTTGACTCCGCGACAGAAAGCGCTGGTGGGATGGCTGAGTGGTGCATGGGGAAGGGCGTCAGGTGGTGGTGGATTGAATGCCAAAGGTTGTACTGAAAAGGGGACTTGGTTGGCGGACATTTGTGCTAGTTATATAACCAGATGTTGATGTACCTGACGGGCTAAACATGCTAAAAATTGGTTACCAACAGCATTCGTGTTCCGGACAGAAGAGTAAGGTAATGTGGAGCTACTGGGTAATGCATGAACAGTGTGAAACCTACTATAGTTTTGGATTGGCTTAAAGCCGCAAGAGACCAGTTAGTCATTTTCATCTGCGAAGCATCGGCTCTCAGAATGTGATTCTTAGAACCAGATACTTAACGGTTATGAAGTATTGCACTGTCGATTTACCCTCATGTTGAACCCTGGAACATTATTCTCTAGTAAACATTGCACAGGTCTTTCTGCTTGCTTCAGCCTTGTTCAGTCGTTTCAGATCTGCGGTTGGTATTTCTCATAACTCCAGATAATGGAGGGAAATGCCCATAGTGAGAAGGAGGTGGATTTGTTTGTCCAACCTTAACATTTTTTCTCGGAATTTAGGACATTACCCCCAACACCCTGGAGAACGTTCGGCACCTCAGGTCAAGAACTTATTCCAGCCAGCTCCTCGGTTAATGGAGGGAATCGTCGATGGCTAGGAGAGGTATTTTTAGCACCAACCGTGGGTTGTACTGGAGGAACCTGACCGCGCCTGGAACCAACAGAGCTGGACGTGGTTTGTTTTTCAATATCATCCTGGACGGACATCGTAAGGGTGTTGCCATTTACAACTAGCTGGTCTACGGAAGTCGTGGAGCAGTCAAGATCAACAGTCAAATCAATGGGGTTGCTCATTTTGTTACTCAGGTTCTTTTTCACTTGAGAAATATTGGATCGGAATATTTCTCTTTGGAGAGGTGTCTCGTCGCTAAACACTTTCATCGACTAAAAATTTGAGGCACGCACATTTTGGCTTTGCTTTTTGACGAATTCATTCACTACAAGTTAGTTTGTGAACTGCATTAGAAGTAGACAACAGTTTTGCTGTACTTTTTTGCGGGGTCTTACAAAGTGACACTGTTGGCCTCCCATCCAGCTAGCCTTGAGTGAGACTTTTCGAGGTCGGCAAAGGTATTCTGTCGGGTACGTTAAACACAACCACATTACTTGCACAAGGTAACGATTTATGCAGTGCAGTAGCTGTTACGTCAACAAGCGTTCCAGTAGCTAGGAGATCATTATGGCCAGAAGTAATGGTCCCAGGATAGGCATTATGAGAAGCATTTAGAATGCTAACCATGGGATCCGGCCAGAGCAAAATGTTGGTAAGCTCTTCATACTTACTGTGTAGTTTCGCCATTTCAGCCACTAAGTTTGTTATTTTTCTTACTCGGCCTGCAAATACATCGGAAAAGAACTTGATGTTCTTCCTATCTTGTAAGAGGCTAACATTTACCGTTGCGATCACCGCTCTAGCAGCAGATCTTGGCTCCTTAGCAATAGCAAGAACGAGGCAAGTGTTGGACGTGGTGCCTAAGGATTTTACGTCTCTCCTGGTTGTCACCATGCCTTTTTTGCGTGAGGCTGATCGCTTGGCTACCGACAGTTTTTGAGCACTCGCTGACTTAGTGAGCATTTTGCGTTAACAAATTATGTTCAATAATTTTCAAAGCAATGAACAATAACGGAATGGAGCGAATGGTATGCTAATTTGAGCGGTTATATGATGTAAACGGAAAATACGCTTACACGCAATGATAACGGGAGTGCATTTCCTTTCGTAGACGAATTATTGAGAAACTGCGATGAAATGAGAGGGACGTCAAATGCTAGCAGAATGGTAAAAATGATAAATATTAACCATATATGTAAATTCATATATATATGCATATTTATGCCCATGTAAGCGCATATATATACCACATATTTCTGTGTAAATATACAAGTTTTATGTGTATATATATTCATCTATGTATTCATGTATGAACTGTGTGATTTCATACAAAAATTTCTTTTAGTTTATTACGCATAATGCATACACATGTATATCCTGTGTATACAAAGGAAGTGAATTTATATACGAAAAAGCACACTACTACGTGTATCATTTATGTAAGTGTGCGTTCTTTAGGAATCTTTTGGTGCATTCATTTGTACACCAACGTGCATCTGTCCACCTCGATCTAGGAGGGTAAACTGCCCAACGAGAAGATTACGTTTCAAGCCCAGCTGGTGTACTGTTAAGCTTTGCAAATTTAAATTTTCCCGAGCACAAAAGGAAAGGCGCTCCCAATAATAACTGACCTTTTTCGAAACACCCGCGGCAATTGTAGTTTTCTATCTATCTTTACTTCTGACAAGGTAACCTCATCAGATCTTCTCGACTGCAGACGCGCAAGATTACTGTGTAACCTATTCAAAGGCATGCTGTGAGGTCTGTTCACGGATTAACAGTGAGACTTTGCCTTGGGAGGCTCTTGTATACCATAAACAAACGGGCAATTTCGTATTTACATTCCCCATGCAGATCCCTGCTCACTCAGGCAAATGTTGGCCCGCTTATAAGTCATGTTGTGGAACTAACTAGTAAACACAGTAAGTATGAGCTTAGGCACAACACCTTACCAGCATGGACCTTTAAAACCCAGGGCCCTTGCTTCTCGTGCGTTCCACAACAGCAACCGTGTTCAAGCTCAGCCTGAACCCCTGCTCTCCATCGCGACGTATTTTGCTGCTCATAGCTGCGTGTTTAGTCTCGTTTGTCAAAAACTTCATGTCCATCCCTTACATGCGCTCATCCATATATAGGTATGCGTATAAGGTATAGATAACATGCACTGGCTTTTCTCCACTTCAGCCGTCTGGCACAATACATGGGCTGCCACGCGCAACCATTCCTCTAGCCCCAAGATTCCTCATTTGTAGAAAAGGTTTCAGCAAGAGATGACGCTTGTCAGTTTTGTTTAACATCCAATTCGAATTCCGAATTTGGAATTTGACTTCTGAGCACTGAATGAAGTAGAATTATTCTGCCATTGTCGATAGCAAATTTTCACCTCAGTTCACCTTATCGTACCTTACCACCTGAATATTCCATTCACTTACGTGAAGCGGTCGAACTATGAAATCTATACAAAGAATATCGGTATTAAAAACCCTACTATGCAATGTATATGCTGCAATGCAGGGGTTCACAAAATTGAACCGGATACCCCCCGCTGCACCCACAAATTTTTGATTGTGAACAACTTGGGCCACATCCATTTGATTTGTGATCTCTGAAGGTGTGCTCGGCGAACTACTGAGATGGTGGTTGTCACACCACAACCTGTTGTTGCTTTGTGTGAGTTTATCAAGGTAGTTCTTACCAGTGCATTGCGGTGTGCAAATAGTGGACACCAAATGACAGTTCTCAAGAGGCTGTTAATCACCGGATAAGTCACCCGTTGGGAGAGGTAAGACTGACCTACTAAGCATTTGTCACATTCGCCGTAGCTGGTGTGCAACACCCCCCACTGGACGAAGGAGCGAACCAGCTTATTGTAGACAACTGTCTTTGCTCTTTGGGTTATTGGTTGGGTGCTGCTACTATCTGACACACTAACGTTGAGAGTTTTCGTGTGGTCGGATATAACGAACGACAGGTGATGACAGACATTTATCAGTTCCGCCATCCCCTCAAAATATCGATAATAAACGGACCCGTCTTAACCGGGGGCGCGAAACACCGTTTTGCTCACTATAGTTATACTGGGATGGGCCTGCGCACCAGTAGGCCGTCTATGCGCAGCTGCAAACTAAGTCGTTCCGTACTGACATTACTATCCTCGCACAACAGTCAAGACATATGCCTGCAACTTCGTGTGAGGATAACCGCCTGCTATGAAGCTCAAACTGGGTGTCCGTGAGGTTCCCAGCAGTGTTCTGTAGTACAATTGCAACTCCAGATGCTTCGAATGTAATGCTACTGGCAGCCAATTTGCTGCAAACCGCATGACCCCACTTCACTTCACTCACTGGCACGACAAATCTCGCACAGGAAGTGTCTCAACGGGACCGTTCGGACGACTGAGGAATGCTCCTGAAAAAAACTGCTGTAAATGCACAACTGAAATAACCACGTGCCATTTGGGCCTGGCACATATATGCACTAGCTTCCTCATGGTTGTTACGTTCGGCGCCACAATCCACGACTAAACAGAAAGCATGATTGAAAGTCACACATAACGCGCAAACTTGGCGAAATCGTCTCTGTACTTTAATGGTTGGCGAACTAATCAGCATAGTTGATCATTGGGGTGTCAACACTGAAAGCGGGACTAACAACCATTTCCAAGGTTCCTCTCATGAATCTATGAGCTCAACGGTTCTTTGCAGAAAGATTACCTTTGATTATTACTGTGCCAAGCAATCATGAAAACCATTCCTTGCCAACCGTTGTCACGCATGTCTATGAAGAGCGGTCACACGAGAAAACGAAACATCCGAGGAACAAGGAAGTGCTACAAACTTTGTTGAACGAAAATATCGCTGATTAACAAAAGTTGCAACAGTGAGTCAACAAAACAAAAAATCATCCGTTTCAGTTTCCGATCTGTTTTCTCGGTATATATGTTTCATATAAGTGAGGTTTGCTATGCACCTATTATTACAAAATATTTATTAGGTGGCGAAATGAGGATAACCACACGTGGCTCCCACCTGGTCCACAACAGTGTCTCCAGGTTGTACCACTAGGTTTTATCTGTCTGCCGAATGAGCCCAATGAAGTCTGCACCGCAAAAGTCGGACGTTTTACTTTGATTGTCTGTTACATTCAAGGACCAATTCCGGCGTAGCGTAGAGACACCGGTTGACAACTTTCTTCCGACGCAGAACATGCGTCGCCTTCTTGATTAACGTTCCCGTCTATTCTCTAATCAGATAGTGTCGGACAAGCCGGAGGATCTAGAAGCCTTTTGCCCTGTAGGAAACAGGTGTGGACGGGAAATCCGTGAGCACACCACACGCGTCCAATCAAAAATCTTATTGGTAGCTCGAGAGAATAAAGTTTTTTTCATGTACATGCGCCGCCGGAGAAAAACCAGGGCCTCCGCGCTTTCTCTGCGGCTTCCCTAAGGGGGAACCTCCTCCAACTCTTAGATGGTTACTGAGGGGTTCAGAGGGTACTATCCAGCAGCTTACGATGTGACTACGCCAAAGTGGTATCCGATTCTCCCGAGGAGAAATGTCGGATGCCCAATTCCAACGGCTGGATTTTTTGTGCTCGACGTTCAAGAGCTCTTACGTGAGATCGACCCTTGTACTGCAATAGGACCAGACAGGATCGATCCTCGGATCCTCAAAAAAGCAGTCCGTGGTATGGTAGTGCCCCTCCATAGTCTGATCAAACAGACACGTCGGATCAGGACTCTTCCGGGTGCAAGGAAACAGGCAATTGTTGAATCTATGTTTGAGGCAAGCGATCGTTACTCTCCTGCTGGTTATCGACCGATCAGCCTCACCAGCATCCCATGCAAGGTAATAGAGCGCCTGTTGAAACGCGCTATCTTTAGGCATCTCTTCTCGAATAATCTTCCGTCTTCTATCTAGCATGGCTTCCTACCCGACCAATCATGCATAACCAATATGCTTATCTTCCTGGGTTGTCGGATAGATGTCAAAGACAATGGTCATACCTCGTATACTATTTTTATTTTATTCGCTAAAACCTTTGATCGTGTCCCAAACGGTCCTCTTGTACATAAACTAGAAGCCTGCGGGATCCAAGGAGAGATTCTCCGCCTGACCACATCCTTTCTCGATGATGACTTTCAAGGTAGAAACCTGATCAGACCTTTCTTCTCCTTCTCCGACCTCCACTGGAGTTCCTCAAGGATCCATGCTTGGTTTGCTGTTGTTCCTATTATACGCTAATGACCTTTCCGACCCTATATCCACCAATACCCTCACTTACACTGATGGCTCAAATCTGGAATTCTTTTAGTCCCAATGCACTGCAGATTGGCCTAGACCGTATTGAGGGTTGGTCAGAAAACTGGATTCTCCTAAACGACAGTAAGTGTGCACATATGTTACTTGGAGGAGACTCGGGGAACCTATTCGTGATACAGGGTGCACAAATTGTAACAGATATCACGAAAGCCGACCTTGAACAAGGCCTACGGATTTGGCTGTAAACAAGTTAATCCCTTTTTCTCACCATCAAATAGCCACTAAAAAGGGACTTGGGACTCGAAGTAATAAAAAGAGCCTTTCCACGAATGGACAGGTATACTTTTCAATCGTTTTATGGGGTCTATATAAGACCATTGCTTGAGTATGCAAATGTAGTCGTATACACGATTTTGAGTGGTTTGAAGAGTAGGCGAGGTCGATGTGAATTTTTGGCCTGGGAAAGGAGTGTTCATCATCGGGATTGCGTAGTTGAAGAAAGCTCAGGTCTCTGTTCGAAATATTCCAAAAATGTAGAAAAAGTCATCCTTGTGGATTGGAGGCTAGAATTTGCAATATCGCTGTCATGTATTAGTAGCACCCTGGACGGCTTGTGGGCGCCAGAAACATTGGCGAATGTGTGGGGGCTGTCAAAAGTGTTGCGCCACGATTAACCGTCCAAGTGAGCTACATGTAGGCCGGTACACTAGTTTTTTCCTTTCAGTTGAGGTGTTTGTTTTCCGTCAGCCGTTTTCTTCAACCGATATCAGCAGCAGCTAAATCTTAGGGAAATTCCCTGCATGGGTCCAGGAGAAGGCACTCAGGTAGTCAGTCCGAAAGTTGGCGGTTGCAGCAATAACAAGTTTTACCTGGAGTCGGTGCCGAGGGTACACAATGTGATGGTCGTGCGAAGTATTTCCACCGTCGGTGTAGCAAGCTCTCGAAATGAGCTTATGACTTTTATGTGGTTCATAAACAGCTGCTTCGGGTCTGCGGGTCATGCATACGTAAACCGTATGATTGTGGTTCTGTTACGAGCCGGTAGTAGCACACCGCCTGTTGTACACAACGAGTTAGATGATAGCATAGCGGAGTGAGGGTAATCAGCCGAATGTCCCAAATACTGAGGGAGAACGTTGCAACGAGGTGAAGGTCTCTGATGGAATCCGGGGAAAAACAAGAAAAAAGGCGGTCACAAAGCATGACCACTGGCCGGGTTCAGTCAATGAGTTTAAATCTAAAACTGCTGACCTAAACGTCCTCACTGTTAGCACGGTGAGTTGTGGAAAAGTGACTGTCGTAGAAGGGAACAAAAGCAAAAGGCGGAGTGGGAAGGAAGACGAAATGGTGGGTAACGCGAAATCGGTCGAAGACCATGTAGAAAGGACGAGAAAAAAACTTAAGATACTAGAGGGGCTGCTTAAAGATATTTGTTTCAGGATGGAAGCCCAAGAACAAAAATTTACGGGGGTCCATAACAGAGGTGAGCTTTTGGTGAAAGCTTTGCTGGGGCTCGAAATTAAAGGAGACTTGGAGGAAATAAGATTGCTGTCATCAGAGGCTTCCCTGAGCCCATTATGACAGAAGGTAAAACTAGAGAACGAGCGATGAGATGTCACTCGGTGAACCTCCTAAGGCAGGTAATTATTCCTGAGCATGAGGCTGTTAAACGGGTAATGAGATTGGGCAAGTGGTTGGCAAATACATACAGTCTTAGTGTAGTGGAGTTGAGAGGTCGTATTATACTACTCATACCGCAGCTATTCAGTAGCAGGTGCAGAGCATATATTTTGACATCGTGTAAGCCACAGGAAGAATGCGGGAAGGATCATCAAAGTGCAGCAAAGCCTATAACGGTCCCTGCTATCTAATGGAACTGATCACTGACGTCTGTGGCAGCCGAGACGGTCTGAGGCTGAATACGGCGTGCAAATGAGTGGTTTTGTAACTGGTCTGGTTCAATTGTTTAACCCATGCACTGCCCTGTCGAATAAACGACCCTTGTGCCATCCGCCTTCCTGGGTCACGACACTAGGTCTATGTTCGCTGAGTTCGCCAACCCCGGGCGCCGAGATAGATTCCTGGCGGCAGCAGAGCAGATATTCCGGGCCACACAAGGTCGAGTTACGGTAACACCGGACAACTCGGCTGGGTGGAAGAATACTAGCCGTCCTATTGGTACTGGATCACCAATTTTGCCGCAATAGTGAATTAAAGATTTGTTGCTACCGTTACGTTTAAGACGCTTATTTGTGGAACAGAAGAATGGAGAGATAGGCGAAAGATTCACACCCATTGTGAAAGCAACTCAACGTAGAGAGTGTGGGTCGTTTGGTCTGAAGCTAGGAAGGAGTGGACGGCCTCCCGCGAACACGGGGGGAGTGCTCTGGTGTAAATCCTGAGCCACTTGCTGCCCGTCGAGTCAGGGAGATTGAAACATGGGATGGTTTTGATGTCTGGGAAGTCCCTGACAGTACTGTATACCAATGTCCGTAGTCTGAGGAACAAATGGACTGAGTCCTCAGGGGAACAAGTAGGACAGGATGTCGTTGCGGTTACTGAGACTTGGTTATGAGAGGGCATGTCCGTCGATAATATATGCTCACCGGGATATGCGATCCACAGGGTAGACAGACAAGATGGCAGAGTGGGTGGGGGTGTTCTCTTGTTGATAGCGCAGCATTATGGGCAGCGCCACGAAGAGGGGTCTGATGTGGGAAATATTCAGTTATTAAGCTCTTCCTTGGCAGACAGCAGAACAAAGCTGCTGCTCCTGTGTGTTTACAGAAGT
>LUCH01018225.1:0-16739 GCA_013368495.1 Paragonimus heterotremus
GATACCAGCGCTCAGAAAACACTGATAATTAAGTGCGGTTAAACAAAACCAAATACAATACGTTTTATGGATGATTTGATGAACTTATGATATACCATTAAAATTACTATTAATAAGGTGTAATCTCGGTAGCTGTACTATGGTGGACCATAACAGCTGTTGTGGTCGACCGTAACAGAAGACATGGCTAACCGGTATGCACAATTATGGATTTTATTCTATTTTATCTGTAATGGGTATACACACTAAATTAGTGCCTCCCAGGTATGGACCTACAAATTAAAATTTATTTCACATGTTTCGTGATATGACATAGGAAAGTAGGTCGCTACTGGTCCACTAGGTAACCTCTTTTGTTCCATGGGTATTTAGAGTAACAAGCCATTCGACCTAATTTGTGACAATCACCGCACCCGCTTGAATACCGTACTAGAATGCAAGGAAGTGCTACGAGGGAGTTTTTGAGAATTTTTAAATAACTGAACATGAAAGAATATTGTATTTTCGAAGCAGTTTATGGAAGTCATATGTTATGATTCCAACCAATCCCGGGATTGATAGTGGTAATCAGTATCTAAGAAGATCAGACAAACAAAATCAAGAGAAACAATTGATGTGTGGAAGCCTGATTCATGAAGAAGGCTTCATTTTCCAATTGGATGAAGCCGCTAACAGCCAAAAACGTGCTAATCCGCCAAACCACTCTACAGTCTACCGTCCAGAAAAGCGTATGGCCGGCCGTATGCAAACCACTACACATGAGTAGAATGTAGATTGGCCTCGATAGAAACCTCCTGTAACTAGCGGATCTGTAAACATGGGAGCAGCATAAAGTCAACTATTATTAGGGTCCTTAGGAAAGTTATACCTTCCTGACTAGTTTGACCCTTGATCATCGTGATTTGAATGCAGCTAACACCATTTCACGCATTTTGCTAACCTTTGGCAAGTCGGAACAGCAAAAACAAAACAAACAAAATATTGTGTGTCACACTGATTTGTAGACGACTAAGCTGAACACCGCAGCAATGAAACTCATCATTGTGTTAAGACTGCGGATACATGAGGAAATAAAATAGATAACTTTAACACAAATTTTAATTCAGGCAGATTTTTAGATGGATGTTTACAATGCCGGTTTAGCTTCTCACGACCTCCAAGAGGCCACGTTTTCTATACATCTTGATAGGTTGATCCGTGGTCGACTTGAGGTTTCTGGTTATGCTTCGTTACACCTAAGAAAGTGAGCAGAACGTTCAATTGGTAGAAGTCGTTTTTGTTCGCGTGCACACAAAGTACAGTTTTACTCGACCAACAAATAGCTAAATTCAGCACATTATGAATAATTTCAGCGAAGTTGCATCAGGATATCTTTCAGCGATCTGACATTCCGGCTCAAAAGAATGCCTTCAATAATAAACATTTAGTGTGCCCAAACAGACTGCTATCAAATCATAACAGATTTCCTCGCTAAGAGAGAGCCAGAGATATTCCAGTTACTCTTTACCAGACAGAAGAGTCATGGTCGATTAGTCTAATCCTTTACAATCAAGCTGAACGTCGAAATAGTTTTTAAACAGTGTCAAGTCTTCTACGCCTTCAATCCGTTTTCTCTTCGCGATAGGCTGCCGCATTTTATAAGCGAAAAGTTTAGTCTTTTGTGTTATGACTTCACTGCAAGAAACGATGTAAATTTTCGCCTGGTTACGCCTGCACATCGAGAGATATTCACATCCCCTGACAAAGCTCACAATTTCTGCCTGAGTACGGCATGCACAAGGTTGTGTGAAGCCACGAAACTTGATAGATTGAGCATTTGAAATGGAAACTTTCGCTAAAAATAGAAAACAATCTGCATCATTATGCCACTAGACGGAAGGTTGAGTAGTACCCAAAGTTTTGTGGCATAGCCTGGTGCTTTGTGATCTAAACGCTGGCGAGTCAACTGTTGGCAGAAACAAGTGAATCTATTTTGCAATACCGATGTATCGCCAAGATTTAGGTACTCAACGGAAGGTGTGTTAAAGCAATGTACTCATTATAGTTGGTGATTTCACTGAGTTACAATATACATGATATCCTGAGTATTTCCACTTTTAAACTACATTTTCTTGTAGCCAAACATCGCTGTCTCACTTTCGCCTTCATAAGTCAGCGTTTATTTGATAAGTTTGAAGCTAGTCTTACTAGTCGGAAGAACTTGTACTGCGGTTTAAGGAGACAGTTCGTTTTGGCACCGGATGGATTTACGCTTATGGAACTTCCGTTGCCCGTTTTTGAATAACATATGCCCCACCGACGGTAGCCATTGAAATATTGCTGACAAAAAGGACGATGACAAACATTGAAAAACCGTGGACTTGATCATTCGGCTTCATTAAAACCGGTTGTTTGTGAACTAAAACCAAGCTTTAGTGAAAAGTGAATGCAAAACATTCACGTCAAAAATGAATGCTGATATGCAGTAGTATGGAATATGACGCACATTTCTTAACTTCATGTTATTATGCAGTAAAGCATCTTTCTGGAGTACAACTCGTTAGACGATAAGCCGTAAGAGTGTTGGTTTGAAAAACAGAAGGTTTAAATGTATATAATGGTGACAAAAGTACACTAGCGTGTTGCTTGGGAGCGGTCAAATTTTGTTGTGAGGGCTGGAAATCTTATTTTGTTTGTTGTGTGTCTCTCCATCAAACCATTCGTATTACACCCTGGTTTATTGTGCTCTTCAGGATTGTTCCTTCAAACTGCCTCGTTAAGCTGAAGATATAATCCAGGTGACATTCAACGCGCAGTGTGACCTGATGTTTAAATATGTTGTATGGGGTCTGTTCATTCTTTCCTGCGGTTTTGCGCTCGCGTCGGATAACCAAATGTGTTGGGTACCGCTTAATACGACGATTGTAAGTTTGTCATTATTTCGATGAAAATGAAATTTTTACAGACAATGGCACCTAGTAAATACACCATATCTGCATTGAAATCTGTATCAGAAAACCTACGCATCACTGTGATCTATACAGAACGAATGAAGAGATTGGGTAGTTTTTCACTAATGAAGGTGGGTTTTCATATCGTTCAAACATAAAATCAGGTTGTGCCAACTTTCCGCGCGTTTTCTTTATTTGTATTGTAACATATCTTATGGTTTTTCTTGACTACCTGGTTTTGCTTATATAGAAATTTTAGACACTAAGCTGTTTAATTGATGATATCGAACGAAGTTAAGAAACATTTTAACATCTTTACTACGATTTCTCAGTTCACGTTTAGTACGCTAATTAAAACTGATTGGTGTATTCTATGAATTTCAGGAACCACAACCAATGACCGTTGCCTTATCACAGCCAAACTGAACGAAGTCTAGAAATTGATTCTTGCACCTCTATAGGCAAATATTGGACGTTTAAGTTATGATGCGCTTAACAGGTGAAATAAACTTATAAATTTGACGATGCAGTCAGTAAGTGTTCAAATATTTTGGGGCCATGCAAGTTTATGGTCACTGGAAAAGAAGCTATGGCTGCGGATAAAGACACAGTTGGATCTTCACCAAGTTTTCGCAGTTGTTAAGTTGACTAACGTTGGAAATGTAATGTAAGGTGAATGGTTGAGCAACAGTTCACTTGGTCTCACCAGCTAATTACCGGAAATGACTTCTGAATTTTGAAACAATTGATTCCCTTGAACAGTTTGAACAAAGCAGTTAGAACTCGAACACTGGTAGATGCAAGCATTTCGTATTGACTCGTCAGTACCAAATTTACAATAACACGGGTGCGTTTTTTTTTATAGCAAACAACTAGAGGGGTTGATAATCAATAAGCGGGTCAGGATAGGTCATTAAGTCCAGGGAAGGGTCAGGTTCACGAACAGTTGTTTCTGAACGCAAAGAGCTGGCTTCAGTCGATTGATTGCGACTGCTTCGGCAAACCGTAAAAATCTCGGGTTGGAATGACGTAACAGGACACTGAATGCACAAGATGGATCGATAGTGTGGCCAGTGGTCAGGACGTGTCTAGCGACTGAGGAAGCTGGCTGTTGTTGAAACGCGTAAACAGCCAGCTTCCTCAGTCGCTTGACACGTCCTGACCACTGGCCACACTATCGATCCATCTTGTGCATTCAGTGTCCTGTTACGTCATTCCAACCCGAGATTTTTACGGTTTGCCGAAGCAGTCGCAATCAATCGATTGAAGCCAGCTCTTTGCGTTCAGAAACAACTGTTCGTGAACCTGACCCTTCCCTGGACTTAATGACCTATCCTGACCCGCTTATTGATTATCAACCCCTCTAGTTGTTTGCTATAAAAAAACGCACCCGTGTTATTGTAAATTTGGTACTGACGAGTCAATACGAAATGCTTGCATCTACCAGTGTTCGAGTTCTAACTGCTTTGTTCAGACTTCTGAATTGATAAAGGATTGATGCGCACAGGGAAAAAAAATCGTTCACTTAGAAATTATCATTGGGTTCTAAGAGCGTGTATGGCGTATTTAGATATCTGGATGCTTATAGCTGTATGAAAAAACGAGATAAGCAATAAAGTAGAGAAGTGAATGCAAAATGGTGATTGGCATATGGATGAGTAGCTTAAACTTAAAGTGCTCGCTACTTAGCCGACAAATGAAGTGAACAGAATGTGCTCGCTCAATGTATATTGAATTCATACGAGCAATCTAGAAGCGAGAGGAATCTGGACAAATTGAACAATGTAGACATTACAGGGCATTCGAAAATGAATAGGTAATGAGTCGAGACTAGAAACCTAATTGAAAATTCAACTATATACAATGGGTTGCAGTAATACTGCTGAGTTTGCTGTTATCTGATTTTGAACGCACAAAAATTGGTTTCATATAGTTCATAGCTTGTACCTCTAAAAACGCCATGAAACGTTTGTTTATATTCCAGGATACAAGGCCAAATAGTCATAGTGGAAATGGAAATGTATGTATACAACTGTATTTATACAAAGGTGGAGCGTTTGAAGACAGTGGTTGTACGTATAGAGGCTGCGTTTTTTCTACGGAGTATCCTGTCTAGTGAATTATGGACCAATGACCACTGAAATGCATTACATTTGTCTTTTGTATACAGTTCGATATTTGCAAACCTTTTTGTTGTCTTTCAGAAGGAGCTATTGGAACCTGCTGTTGCTTTTTGGTCCAAAACTCTAAGAGTGAAAAATCCTTCCAGTGAACCAATTCTCTTCAGCAGGTGAGCTTTCAGGCTGTCGTAGATTTTTGACTTAAGAACAAAAGATAAACCAAGTTTAACAGCATCCTTTTCCGCGTCAAGTTACTGGAATGACGGGAACGGGAATGTGTCCACAATCAACACAAATGCACTGGCCGCGTATGGTTCCACTACATTACCCAGACTTCATTGTATACGCGAAAGACTAAACCCTCGAGACGTGTGCGTATGGGCTTTCAAAGCACAGCTTGCCAGGAATGGTTGTCTAGGTGATAGTCTTGTACTAGTTATGTCATTTATAACTCCCGATATTTGAGGTGGAAGCCTTCCTCGTAGTAGGTTGGGAAAACACGTTAATCAAGTGTAACTCGGCGTTAGCACGCATGGCTTACGATTTATAGGCAGTAAGACATGTCCTTCAAATTTATTGGATAATTCAAATAGGCCCTCAATATAAAGTCAACCCAGCAGAAGTGAAACACATTGAAGGCAAAGCAGTAATCATTGAACCTCTCGAACCACAGGGACGTGAGTCATCAGTCGACGATAATCGCCGATTTGTGGTGAACATCAGAAATTTCATTTGGTGCACAGCCATGTCTTTGTTGTTTGTTCTCTGGAAGTGCGATTGCGATTGACTAGACTCTTGCAGCTAGTCCATTCACAACCGCACTGGTCGGTGGGGCATGTTGCATTTTTCAAACGATCATACTCAAACTTCTCATGTCACCAAATGTAGTTGACGATGCTTCGTATCAGTGTCAAGTGCGAGTGGCGCATCGGTGTAGATGTATTGAATGAATAACTTCCGGCTGTGTCACGGAATTCTCAGAAAAGCCTACATCGCTTTTCAACCGCTCCCGTTCAGTTGGCCATCTAATGAAAGCTTCGAAAGAATTCACCGTCAAACTCACCTTCAAATGTGGATACAGACATAGTCCAGCAATCCATCGACCAATGCCGCTACTTCGGTGGACTCTAACTTAATACAGAGCAAACTAGATTGCTTTCTTTGGGGTGAATTCGGAGATTTTGAACTGATTTTTAAGCGGCAACATGACTTTCTAAAATGGTACTCATTTATCACAAATCTGATGATAAATCGTGACATTTAGATGAAGGCTGCTGACGCAGTACTCTCTATAGTTGTCCTTTATGATGACCTATTTTAGTAGGAGCGTCACACCCACTTGAGTTCAACGTTAACATCGAGGTAGGTCTTTCGATTAGCCTAATTCTTTTTTCAAAATGACCTGATAATGGTGAGCATTATTCACACGAGATTGTGGCTGTGAGTTCAGAAATGAGCGTTTGGTAATACCTGGTTTGGGAATTTTGGTGTTGCGGTTAACGCGCCAGTCTCACGAGTACGAATACAGGTGTTGTTCTGTTTGATACGACCCAAATTCAAGGAATTCTATTAATAAGTAACTTGACATTTTCAAAGCCTCCGATAAGGTTGATTATTCCTTGTTGTGGCTCTGAGGACCACTTCCTCACTTGGCTTACGGCCTACCTGAGTGAAAATCAATTCCCAGCAGTTTCCGGCCGACAGCGGCATACTGAAAAATCAATCTCAGCACACTTGTTATTCATTCGTTTCGTTCTTGAATTATCCAACATATCCGAAGCACCGAAGTTGTCTTGCACTATGACAGAAAGCTCTGGCGAAATTCGTCCTGTCCGGAAGTTGTAATACAATTACGGAACGATGTGAACTATCGAAAACGGTGATCCAAGAAAGTAAAATGTCGTTCAACGTTGACAAATGTAAAGTTGTGGACGTTCGCCATCAAAATTGTGCCAATCATTAGTTTAACGATGCAGAACTGCTGATATCAGTATGCGAACACAACCTATGGACCACAGTGGCAGGCAGTTTGAGCATATCTGTCAATTATGCTGACTTACCTAAAGATGTACAGAAACCCAAAACGTTTGGGAAAGAATGTTTGGAACATTCCACACTGAGGTGTCCTTTACTTTTTTACCTTCATAACCTACCCACGGCTGAAAAAGAACACATGAGCCTGTGGTTTCCACCTTGGAAAGATTTAGCCACTTTTGAAAGTGTTCAGACACAAGTCACCTGGACAATTGTGGGACTAAGAGAAAACCTCTACCGCGAAAGGATAGCATAATTAGACTAATTCACGACGAAATTACTGATGCCTCGTGAGATACCTAACTTCTAACTACAAGATAATCCACAATCCGGGTGGTTCATTGGCAGACACTCTCCCACAAAATAATGACATTTACTCAAGAAGGTGCTTGTTGAAACTGAGTAATGTGACAGGCAAACAGGACTGCATCATAGTTAAGATATGTTCTCATCGGAACGCAGTATTACACTTTGGAGTCGAAGATGAATCAGTTAAGAGTTTCAAAATGAAAATGGATTGATTCATACTTGAGAAGCGACCTGCACTGCAAGTTTCCCAAACGTTATACTAACTGATTGTATCCGATACAACGTTGCTTCAGTGTGTCTCAGTGTTCGTCGCTGTATTTTGTCAGCAGTTTCATTGAATTGGAAGTTGTTATTTTTCCTCACTTTTTTCTTTCATACAATATAAACCGACCAACACATTTTTTACCGATCAACACAGAGATAGGAACCCTCAGGCAAATATATTAGTCTCTCATGTAACAACCTATAAATGTGACGTTAATAAGTTGACCCATCCAGACATGTAGATTTTGTCTTAGAATGGAGTATTTTTCCAGTTAAAAGGAAGATGCGACTGTAGCGATAAAACGATAACATATTAATAAGCAGGAGGTCGCACTTTATACTGAAACGCCAAAGGCGTTGACTATACACGGCGAACGGGGAACAGCATGAAGCTAGTTGCCTGACAAAAATAGATGCCATTGTTTCAATCAGCCAAAAGTGCAAGTTGAATAGTAAGGGTTGTGGCCTTAAACGAAAGAATGACAGAGGACAGAAGAATTTCTGAACTATGAAAAGGAATGTGAAATTAGTTATAATTTTAACATAAACCTAACAATCACGCAAACTAGGAGGTTAGGATACTCGTTTCTTTGAATAAGTCCAAGTCATAGCATTACTTGCACTCTGCAGTAACGGGTTGTTTGTGAATTTCAATGCGTAAATGATGTATGAGTAGTGCACTCGGTCACTTTCTCCCCTAATTAACCATTCATTGCCAAGTCAGCCTGTATAGGATATGTTTGCGAATTCACCAAGAGTATGGTCTTTAAACTTAAATGTTACGTTTGTTTAATCGATGCCTGCTTTGTGGTTTATACATTGAACCATATGGTAACAACATATTCGTAATGTAAACTAAGTGTGACCACAAAAATAGTGCATTTTAGACTACGTGTTTGCGCCTAGCGAGTCTTTGTTTTTTCATTATTCTCCACACCATTCATGGTTTTGTCGAAGTATTCATAGTCATTCTCACATACCTGCTGGCTGGTTTTTCTGTACAATGTTATCATGGTCGTCTTGACTGTGTGACGAACGTGTTCTACGTAATTTCAATGAAACAACAGTAGATAGTACTTTAACATTCAGCCACAAATTTTGGTAAATAGTGCTCATTTTGCTTGTTCCTCTCTATGGAACACAGTATTCATCCTCATAAACATACCACTCCAATGTACTCAATCAGGCTGAAGAGGGACTTTAAGCAACTGCTGTAGTGCTTTATGATTAACGATCATACGGCAAATTTTCTCCCAACTAACTTGGCCAAAATAAGTCGTAAAATGAAGTTGCACGATTTGTCTCCCAAGCACATTTAGCTTTGTCTCATCAAGTCGTCTGTCTGTTCAATATGAGCATTGCCAGGAGAAATCGCAAAATCAATAGACGCATAAATGCACACGCCAATACACATCAATTATCAGAGCAATCCAATAATGCTGAACAAGATTTTCTCAATGCACGCTTCCACCCGTCAATGACTACCGCCTCCGCGGCCCTGAAAAGCATTGCATTTTGCAGCTGATCTCATTCGAAGAGCCTTGTGTGGCTTTAGTTAAGGTCAACACGTCGGAAATATCTGATAATTGATGACATCAGTGCCTTGTGACATGCCATGTGCTGACCAAGTTAAAACTATGGGTGCATCAAGGAATTCTTTATGAACGTAGACAAGGGTGTGTTGGTTGATTCGGTTGCGGATTTGCTCCCCGTCCTACCCACGTGAGTAGATAGGTGCTCACGTCTGTGCAGTCGAAAGCCACGGTTGATTGTTCTACTGTCAAGAGAAGTTGATGCACATTTGGATGAATCAAAAAATCGTGTCAGACATGTCTCCTGAATTTACTAACGGACAATTATTTAAAGCAGTATTGGATCATTAACTGTTCTCCAGTAAGAACCTACGTTTAATATCCCAAATAATTCCCAGGTGCTGCAATGTTGTCAGAAGGATAGCTGGTATCAGGTCGAGTAAAAAACATATTTTGTACGTTTGCAGTAAATAAATTTCAACAAGTAGTAGTATTATAGTTTCAGCAGTAGGCGAAAGCAAAAAGCGGAGTGAAATGCTAGAAACCAAAACGGGAATCACTGAATCTTGAATTTACCGATCGTCTAGCGTAGTACAACATGGCCGACATTGTGATACACGAATAATTTCAACGTTCAAGAATTGTCAGAACTGTGGTCTGGTTGGTGATCCTTGAAAACATGTACTGCCGTGTACGAGCTTACAAGAACTTGTGCGGATCTCATTACACAATCAGATATAGAAAGAGCCTGAAAACAGGGAATCACCGTTACCTGCACGATTTTTGTCCATAGACTGGCCGCATACATTTCGATGGGATTCACCGATAATTTTTACAACGGATTTTTGTGCGACACCGTATTGCGCATCCTCTGAAAAACACTGGATATTTCCTTGATCATCCTAGGAACACTGTCGAAGAACACTGCAGCCAACGGGTAAATCTGCAGGTGTTGGTGCCTTTCGAACTGAGGTGGTGAGCGTATGAAACGCT
Organism: Paragonimus heterotremus; assembly: GCA_013368495.1. Taxonomy (NCBI): domain Eukaryota; kingdom Metazoa; phylum Platyhelminthes; class Trematoda; order Plagiorchiida; family Troglotrematidae; genus Paragonimus; species Paragonimus heterotremus. The sequence goes on from LUCH01018225.1 coordinate 10,183, forward strand.
TCCAAACAGGCTTCCTAGAGAGCAAGTCTTCTGATTTTCTCGAAAATCTCATAGTTATAAATGATCGATGTGTGTTTTGGCGCAGAGTCGCTTCTAAGTATTTGTATTGTTATGAACGGATACACACTGAATATTTTTTTAAATGTCTTGTTTCATCAATTCCTGACAACAAGGGTTACAAAATCCACCACGCACTTTGGAATATTACTCGACGGATTACTATTTCATGACCACTTGTTGGGTTTAATTGGACTAATGTTGATTTGTATGTGTCGTAAAAGAACACGCTCAAAAAAAGAGTATCATCGGCATAGTTTAGTCAGGTGACGGCACTTTTCAAGAATAAACGAAGAACCGAAAGTTTGGAAAGATAGCGCCTTGTGTGCACATGGAAGAACGTGACTCAGTTGAAGCTTGCCTGCTGCATTGCACTGCTGGGATATTCATCAAGGGGGTCAGTCAAGTTTTGGTCGGAGTAGCAGATCTGTATTCGACCAGACAATGTTGTTTGGTTTTCATCGTTAAAGCTGCAGCGGACGTTCTCACCCCCATTATTGAATTTTGATAAAATGAGTTGTGCAGATCTAAAAACAGTGGGATTTTGAAGATCAAGAAGCATGTTGATAAAGATTACTATTTGCCAATTATATAGTTGTTCGTGTAAGTGAAAACCCGCCACATACTTTAAATGCTGCATCAACCGTAGGTTAGAATATCCCATCTGTGGAATTCAATTTATCCACAGCGGCCGGATTTTACTTGAGCAATGAATGTGTAACTAAAACAACCGACGATTCAAATAGTTTACCCTCGTTGAGGCAGTACAATAGTAAGTTTTCAGTTGATGTTTGTTAATAATTCTGATATTTAACAGTTTGATTCAATTGCACAAATGGTAGCTCTCGCATATTACGCTCATTTGACGGGGCAGACGTTCAAATCTAAAAGGCGAACTCAATAGGTTTTGGAAGCAAAAAGATGACGTTTCTCATGTGGTATCTTTACGAATCCTCAGTTCTGTGCGTCGTCAGTGGTAAATCCACTCGAATCCTTCTTTTTGCCGGATATTTTGCTGAGAATGTTTACTAACAACGTTCCAACGGGGTGAAGTTTCGTACAAACTAAGAGAAACCTGCAATGGACTATGGAGTAACGTCGTACGTTTCAAGCCTATAATACACAAGATAGTTGTGAAACGCTGAATCAAAGGCGATGCTTGAAGTGTAAAGAAGAAGAAGGTGTCCATGGCAGTGACATACACTTGGTTCAGCTAACTAAACATCAGATGAAATGATAGTCCACCACCCAAGAAGTAGCCCCTTCTGAGTGCCTCGTTTGTGTGATCATTATAGCGCATGTCTTCAGAGGTCAACCAAACTATGGCATATTGTGCAGATCTATTTTATATGCATGCATGCTTGCAGTTGATGTTGAATGGAATTAACTGTTAATTTGCCAATGAAAAAAAGGATACTTGAATGTATTTCTGGATGTAAATCCGAAGACCTCAAACGCATTACAGAGATTAATGGCCTTACAACTGTTAGTATGCGGAGCCTTTTGATCTCATCTCGACCAAACTTGGCCGGATTTCCATCAACAGGTGAATACGGAGGAATATGTTTTGATGAGTTACAGTTTCTGCATGTTTACCGCCATTTATTGTTGAAGTTCTGGAAACAGATCCATCCAATGTTCGACCAGAATAGACGAATTAAAGCTTTCAATGTCCCAAAGTTAAGCCAAACAGGGTAATGTTAACGAAATCCCTGAGTTAACCGCGTATTAATGCACTCAGTGCATACTACATCACGGAACTCGTCGTACCACTGAACCCAAATGAGAAGATTTTACTGCAATGGTTCGTACCATGTGCTTTGAGTGCAGCACCACAATAGAACTTGCCACATGACAAACTTGCCGGACGCACCAGCTATTTTGTATTATCCGTTGCGTCCCTTGTGAAAAACGACGATCAGCGGGCTTTTTCTCCAATACTGTCTACAAACAGTCTTTCTAACATTTTGTTGTCCAGGAATTCTTTTTTCAGACGTTAGTACTGAGAACCTTCCATAGATTTCTTTCTTTCTATTTTACCCTGCCTTTTGTGCAATTCTGTTTTGCTTCGTATCGAACATGACTATCAAGTTCAGGCTGAGTGGACAATACCATACAGGTGCAGGTGTTCATTACTACGAGTTTTCTCCACAAACTTGCCTCGGTTCATCGTCTCATCTATTATTTGCAAGTTTCCTACAGCCAGAAATGATGTTTTCCAGTTGACTAATTTATCAGGTGTAAAAGTAATGTTATTATTCCGTCTTAAAAAATTTTTGGAGAGATTCTATATGTCTGTTATGCAACACGGCGCCCAGAAATCAGCATGTATATATATAAACGTTAATAGCTGGTTTCTTTATTAAAGACATACAACTGCCTGTCTTCCTACATTCGTGTAAAATAATTTCGTGTTCGGTTTCGTACAGCGTGGTAACTAACGGGGCAAGTGTCAATGCACTTTATCGCATCGATCATAGAACGTTTCGGTTGACAAAAACAGACATAGAGATAGCTTCTTTTTGGTCTGACGCATTGAGTTTTCCTGTTGGGTCCGCGAATTCAAATGTCTCTCGTAATCTATTTCTGCCTTACTTCCTAACTGGATCCACAATCGTTGTAAGCGACTAAGTAGCAGCAGGTTGGACTGAGCGGCATGTATCTGTTGCTAGGCTGAACAGTACCTTAGCTTTGTGTATCATAGGCAACACGCACAACTGCAGGATTTGGAACCAAATAAGAAATATGAGATAAAATTAGAAGACGCCAAATTATCAACTGCTGCGGTCGACGTAGCACTATTGGCACTTCTCCTTCAGTGGTTTGGATTCTAATGTGTCCAGTAGTTCTATCATCGTCAAACAGGTATCTGGTGATTTTGGCTGAGCCTTTCCCGTAATCCAACGTCACAATACTTGTTTCTTTGCTGGGGCTTAGTCTTATAACTGAGTGGTGGTTTTCAAAATATCAAGCACTCAGTATGCAATTTTGTAACCATTCCGTTAGTTAAATTATTACTGGTCAAATGCTAGATAGAGACATTCACAAAGGTTCAAGGTTTTCGTTCGGAATTAAAATCAGACGAACTGTATCCGTGTCCTAGTTGGTAGTGAAACTGTCAAATATAATTGTCTTACTTTACCTATGAAATTAAAAAATGTCAAAAAAGACGGATGTATTACAATATGGACCTTATCCCAAGTTAACGACTGAGGATTTCGAACGCACTATTTTGGTATGCTAAGTAGTTGTAACTAACATTTGCTTGAATAAAGGTGTAGCGTTGTTCATGTTTTCTCAATCGACCTCTCTCCAAGTGATTTGTTTCAATTAACGAACATTTGGTGCAATCAACCTTGATTTCACTTAACTTCTTCTAGCTGGATACCATGAGTATCCTATTGATCCTCTGAGTACTGTTTCAACAATTTTTCAACGACTTTTTTGTGATACACTCTACGCGGTAAACGGAAGTGTGTTCATTATCATCGACACAGTTTAATGGATAGCTAACAACCATTAGGCCTCAACGGAATTGGTATATGAATTTGATTAATGTTTGAGTTATTTCACCAACAACGTTTGCTCACATTCCAAACTCTCTACAACGTTAGATTTTTGTCAATGTTGTGATCATGGAATGTTATCCGTTACCCTAATAATAGTCACTTTGTTTATCAGTTGAGTGGCGTACAGTGAGTAAATGAATTAGTAAAACTGGGCTAGCAGAATCCGCTAATTTTATACTTCCTATGATGTTACTATGCATCTAGTTTATATGCTTCTGACCCGGAGGGTGAAAATTGTGTTTCTCACTTTTCACTATCAAACATTCTTTTGGAGATCACATGTCACATAATTTCTATCTGTGTGCGTTGAGTTGAGTTTTGTTTTTGTGTTAATTGCAGTAGAGTTGGGTGTTACGTTTGTTACGTCTGGTTTCAGAATGTTTGACCCGTTGTGGTTGTGAACAATGTACCCCGTAGGGCTAAACATGAAAAACTAGGTAAAGTGAAATCAGTAGGAATAGTATCGACTATTATACCACGTCCACACTAATGTAAAAATGAGCTCACTTGCATGCATGACTTTCTGAAAACTAAATTCCAAGAATTCTATCCCTCTGGTCATTCACTGTTTCAGGTAGGCTTCAACAAGTGTTGGCTGCTTATAGTTCAACAAAACAAGCAGATGGTGTTCCATTGCATTTCACAAGCAAATCTGAGGCAACCTTGTACCGCTTCAAAACACATTCTTAACTATGTTAGACATAGTTGTCAATATATGAAAGTGGCTACGAACTTACTTTTATCAAACACAATATCGATAGACAGTTGAAACATTTGACTATAAACCTCTGACCAGACAAAACTGACCACGGCATGAACACAACAGGACTGAAATAAGGGATAAAAAAGAAAGTGTAATAATGGTATTTGTATAAGAGGTTCGTGGCGAGATGATGAAGACTGTGTTAGTTCAGATAAGGTCCTTACGCACACAGGTTTCTGCCGGAATTGGATCATTGTTCAGAAAGTAGTTGTTGCTATAATGTTGTATTAAGGGAATCCAGTGTATTTAGGGGAACTGGGTGGTACTGTGACACCGTACAATACTAACAAAGTGCATAGCCGGGAATTGGTTTAATCGGGGAAGGTGGAAATTTTGGTTGGTGGTAAGAAGTTGTTCCTGGCTCGTCACCAACCAGATGTTGCCTTAATTGATGATTTAGTGTTCTGCAATCTCATCACTTTATCATTTCTGGACCAGTCCATTTTATTCAGTTACACTGACAGCGTATTAAATTCCGTACCCATATCGTTAACTGGCTAGATCGAGCTTTCATTTATCCATGAGTTATATTCGCCAATCTAAACTTACATACATCCGGTAGTAAAGAAATTCATGCCCAGCTGTTTTACTCTCATGGCAACCATCACAGCTGAAACTAATACAGAAAGGCTTCTGCGTTTACTTCAGTTCTAATATAACCTTGCGGTTATGCAGCTTATTTTTATAGCTCTCTGTTTATGACCACTTGCTTATTGCTTTTGGATCAGTTGTGTTGTCCATACGGCCACATTCGTATCCGACGTGGTGTCTAAGAACTTACCCAAGAGAGCCATACCGACATTGTTGGTCAGTTTGTCTAATTCTGTGAATGTGATGAATGAGCTTCGTTCAAGCAACTTGGTATAGCTTGCACAATCAACCGTAATGCTGTGGCTAAACATGAAGCCATCAAAACTGATTTGTTTAGCTTAATTCTGTGCTTCTGGAAACGTCTCAAGGAGACCTTAAAAATAACGAAATTCACGCCCACCTCATAGATAACTTGCTTCAAGAACGTTTGTATTTTCCTGCGAAATTAATTTCTCTGGCTTCTTGTAATCGTCCATTAGACAGGAGATCGTTTGTGATGTCATGATTTTCTGTCATCAATTTGCGAGGATTTCAAGAAAGTATGCCATACGAATTATATCTAGTGCAAGTTTGTTCTTCAATGGACTTGCTGGCACACTTCGAAATTTACCGTAATAAAAGGCCTCGTGTTGGTTGGTTGATCTTTAGACCACTCGGTGGACAAGTGATTTGACATAATGATTTTTAACCCACCTGGTAGGCGGACTATTGTGTAAATGCGTACGATCTCTGGTGTCGATTTGAATCCAGTCGAAGTTTCAGCTAGTCGCACTTGGGTCTCTTCTATACCCGTGACATCGTGGTACAAACTATTAGCAATTAATTGTTGCGTTTTGCTTGTTCAGTTGACATTAAAACTGACCTGTTTTAACATTGTTCTGCCTTTTACGTGACTGATGAGAGTGAGGGAAATGGATGTCCATTCAAATGAGGTTTCCCTAATCAATCTGTAAGAAATATATCAAATATTGTGACACACATCGACGACAAATAGTTTGTGTGATACTGAGTTTCATCGTGCACTTAAAATTTGTAGAAAATGTGTCAACAACGCCAAGTTTGTTCACTCTGATGGACAGACTTATTGCACCGACGGTTGCAAACGACACACCTCCTGCAACGGGGAACGGATTCCTGAAGAATACTTGGCAGTGAGTAAAACAAGTAGAGAGCCAAATTCCTTGTTAGTTAAGATGTCAGTCCTGCATTGATTTCCATTTTTGTTCCACATCATTCCCCAGTAGATTTTCGGTTTAAAGATACATAATGAATCCGGTTCAACAGAATTTATAATCAGTGTAATGTTGTAGGGAGACGGATTAATCTTGGGACAAGAGAAATAGGAATCCATGGTCCACAAACAAGAATGTTCTCGAACGGAAAGTAAATAAACAATTGAGGACTACTATCATATATCCGTGATCTACATGCAAGCGAACACATGCATTCCAACCTGTATCTCAGCATCAGCATCAGAGGAAATTGTATCCTGTTAGTGACAAGTGTTTTAGGTTTAATAATAACGCATCCCTGGAGGTTGTTGCGATTTCTGATCAACAGAGCCAACTTGTAATTTC
>LUCH01018226.1:0-16664 GCA_013368495.1 Paragonimus heterotremus
GATGTGTACAAGTCGACAAAACAAGCGTCTTACAATTAATCATTGTTCTCCTCCGCTGTTGCTTCTTCTACTTGGTCCAGGTACGTAGCTACCGGGAAACCTGGAAGGGAGAGGTGAAAAGGCACAAGTTATCAGACGCGCAGTTTGATTGACATCTTCGCTCTTACATAATTCAAATTCAACCTGTGCTCGCTTGCCGGCTTCGACCAGACGTTACAGTCGGTATTTGTAGAAAATCATAGACCTTTTGGACTAACGAGCGCGCGAAGAAATATTTGAATCCCAGGCCGATGCGTATCCCAGCAACGTTTTGAGATAGCTGATTTTTGACATCACGACTTTGCAGTCGTGTTTTTCGGTTCAGGCTGATCTTGGCCCCAGCGATTCATCGATTGATGCACGGGTTCGGGGCAGAAACCCAATGGTCCCGGATCCAGTCGGTTTTTCGTGTCTAGTATCAAGCGAGCGTTTACTTATCTGGAAGACACTCAATGAACGCAGGGTGTAGCACCGCTCCAGGGTATTACAGTGAGTATCACAAAACAAAATAAGATTACTCGCACAAAAGGATTTCTGGAAAATGAGAGCCAAGTAATGCTTTAAAGCGGCCACTAGAAGTGCTACCGACGACCTCAGCAGGGAGACTGTTCCAGAAGTTAACAACTCTGTAGAAAAAATCTGCTGCCTGAAGAAGGTCCGAAGATGAAGCTTGAAAAGCTTCCTGTTATATGCTCGCCAACCGTATCATTTGCCACAATGAAGAGCTGATCAATGAGGTCTAGTCTAAACAGGAAGTGTGTGAAAATTAAATCACTGCAGAGTCGTCGAAATTCAAGTGGGTATAAATAAAGAATTTCAAGTCCAGACTCATGCGCAACATTTTTCAGGCCTGTGACTGGTTTGATAGTTACGCGCTGGATACGCTCAGTAGCTGAGATGTTTTTGTTCAGACCGGTATAAGCGACCTGATTAGCACATTCGAGGAGCGGCCTTACACAAACTTCGTAGAGCGTTTGGAACGCTTTCTTGTCTATACAAGGAAAGTGCACCTAATCATCCTAAGAGAGACAAACCCTTTTTTCGCTGCCATCTCGAGGTGTTGCGCAAAAAATTAGTTAGGCGACAGCCACATGCCCAGATCTTTCTTCAGATAGATTTCATGTTATCTATTGTGCCGAGTGCAATATGCATTATGAAGGCGTTGTCACAGTCTTGACCGAGCGACATATGTGCGTACTTATTGTCACCTAGCGGGAGACTCCGATCGTCTGACCAACACTTAATCGCATCAAGATCAATCTGCAGTGCACTGGTATCATTGACATTCCAGATTTTTAGGTCATCGGCATGTAGGAGGGCGATGCTGGAAATGCTATCCGGAAGGTCATTGATGTAGATCCGGAGTAACAGAGGACCCAGCACTAACCCCTGAGAAACTCCCGCAGAAATGAGAGAGAGATGATTAGCCTGATCCGGAGTTAATTCTAAACGTTCTGCTACCAAGGAGATATATAATCTAGCGATTAACCTCTCCCCGAATATCATGGGCTTCCAGTTTGAGCTTCAGGGGGCCGTGAGGGACACAGTCGAAAGCCTTCGTAAAGTCGAAGAAGATGGCATCTGAAGTGAGGCTACTTTCTCTGGCCTCCGTCAAACTATTCATAAAAATAAGCATGTCAGTTATGCATGATCGATTAGAAAAGAAGCCATGAGTGCTTGTCGTGGACCGTCAGTTCAAGAGCCTTCGTGCCGGAGAAAATTATTTTCCCGGACAAATCGTCTTAGTAGCTTAGGACCTAGTTCAAGAAACGGAATCGTCGAAATCTGCGTCATGGACTCAGAGCTCCTTGTTTCAGCTGACCATTAATTGGAAACGGCCCAAACGCTATTGTTTTCCGAAAATCGATATGGCTGCTGTCGTTTTGGTCGATTGAGTGTGTCAATGTCAACACAAAGATGTCGGGGTCGTTTTCTTTTTTTCCTTTTTTGTCATTTGTTTATTATTTTATTTTAAGTTGTTCATTTTTTATTTGTAGGTAACAACTTATTTTGCGACTTTGAAGGCGATGTTTGAGGATCGCGAATGTTGTTACTTACGTTCGAGGAGCGAGCCGTAAGTTGAAAACTGTTTTGAAGCGCTATACGGTACGGTGACATGGGTTCCTGAAAACCCTGCAGATATATTATCGTCGTACATAGTATAAAAGGCGGTGGAGTGTATGTAGGGGTGCGTGACCTGTTTAGTGGGTTAAGTGTTGTCAGAATTTACAAATCAGGTATGGGGACACATGTTGCAGATCACGTTTTCATGTGGTATGACGAGATGCTCGTTTGGTTATGACATCTTTCGAGTTGGAGAACAACCACCTCGTGTGGTGTTCGTCTGCAAACTCCTGCTATGTTGCTCACATGTACGTACGCAAGCATATAAGTGGATGAAATTCGTCCGTCATATCTGTTGAAAGACAAATTATTCGCAGTCGTTATCTCTTCTACCGAATGGCTACGGTAGACAACGAGAAAGAAGAAGTTGCACCCGTACGCTGTTTACCGTAGTTTCAAACGTGATTTGTATAACATCTGCCGAACGGATAGGAAGTTTCCGAGTAATTTGTTGTGTCAATGGCTGTACATCATGCCGAAGTGGACCATCCATGCGCAAAGCGACGTTGTCCACTTTGATAATGGAACGAAAAGTAGGTTAGAGAACGCGAACGGACAGTTAAGAAGAGAACGCACCCTAGATTCATCTTAGCCGTTGCCATTCTGAAAATATAGATTCACGGCGAGTGGCTGCTGCGGGAGTATGAAATACAAACCACCTACGAGTGCGACCGTCGTGAGATTGTGGATGTTGACAGGTACATGAAGACCATTCTTCACAGAAGGACCACATTCTCAAGTCATCTCGCCCAGGACCATCTGAACGGACGGACTCCACGACCTCATTTCAAAACGGTATCTGCGTGCAAGGTAAGAGGTTCTCTAGTAATCACCTTGAACATGGCAGCTACGTGTGCGACAAGATGGCGACGCTTTCGTCGTCGATAGTGTACAGGGCATAAGTGAATGTACTTTTCACCGTGCAATGTGGCTTCCATGCATTCACGCTCTGTCAGTGTTTCGGAAACGTTTCTACCCATACGGTAAGGTCTCGTTCAATCTACATTTCGGTTTACAAATGTCACATCTCCATTTATGAGCTGTGGCCGACAGAGTACAACTTGCCGATTCGACGGTTGGTAGGCCCACAGCTTCGGTCACATAATGCGGATAATTTTAACTGTCACCATGAAGCTCTGCGTCATTTACTTGAAAAACTGCATGACTGCAACAGCCGCACGGCGGTAACTTACTTTTGCCAGTAATATAATGGAACGTGTCGAGACTGGCCTACCTTTATACAGCTTCTCCATGGGTTCAGGAACAAGCAGTATGCGATTGAGGTAGGTGAAGGAGTCTTAAACAGGATTGCCATGTGGGCAATGCGGTGACCCCATACAGACGGACAGCAACTGCAAAGATGCCGATCGGCTGATTTTTCACTCCAAATGTAACCAAATGACAGACATAAACGAGTGTCCATTCTGTGGCAAACAGCTTCAAACTCAGTCGCTTGGTGAGTGCACGTTTCGAATCCTTATTTTTGTCAGGTCCCTCTACTCCAAACGTTGTTCGCACTTCCTTAGTGATTATAGGAGGCAAGTGCCGAACACAACTCACAACTGATGTCGACTTAGACCAGCCCGATGTCATTTTACCGCTTGCAGGCGGGTCGAAGAAGGCGCGAACCAACATCACCTGGAACGATCATCCTGGTGATATAACTGAGGGAAGTATGTTCCTTCACATATGCGTACACAGATTTCTCACAGATATCAGATGCGGTGAACGACATGATGATGAAGACTTCATATGAAACAGTTTCAGTCACTCGGGAGAACATCCATAACACATGAAATCCGAAGGCTACATTCTGCGCTGAAGAAAAGCGGAGGTAGCACCTACATTTACCCGCAACTATCGAATACATAAGTCGAAATTCTATCCCCACGTTGTAATCTTCAGTAACTTCACCCGTCCACCCATATGTTTCAGCAAAGGAAAGGGTTTGGCACAACTTGAAATTTAGGACAAATGGACGGAGCAGTTAGAAATGTCTGAGCATGCAGTGTTGAGTTTGTTAAGGTTTGTTGCATTATTTTGATATTGCTGTGCCTCGTTTGATCAGCGTTGAAGGGTGGCCCTATCTTTCTTCGGTTTTCTAAGAATAAACAGTACCAATCATTTTTATTCTTACACAAACTACTATAAACGTCTCTTTTACTCTTATTCAGTCTGACCCCTGTACATTTATAAATGTCAAAATAAGACATTTTGTAACGATCTTCCACGAAGACGTTGAGCAACGCGTAGCAATAAACCAACGATCCCAAATGGTCAAAACAAGATTGGTTCACAAAGCCACGGTACTATTGAACAAATGATCAAAGTTAATAAATAGACAACCCCAACAGTTTCGATCGACGGATCGTTTCCAGGGGATAATTACAATTTGATGCCAAATAGGCTAAAGATGAACTATAAGCACATAATATGACATTCATACCCAACAGAGTTCTTTCGAGTAGTCAACATGTTCAAAAACGACAGGGACGAGCCGAGCTCCAAAATGTGATGCACGCACCACTCAAGCAAAGTACAAAAAGGCGACAAGTGTCTATTCGCACAACTGTCAATTGACGCGATAAAACAAAACATCTAGGTCAAAGCCAATTAAGGGCCAGAAACAGGGGCAGCAGAATATACAGGGATAAACGTTTTGGGGACATTGGGTTGGGCCGGTTTTTCACACGACCGTAGCCTCGAAATTCGATACACATTTTCCTTCCATGTTCTTTCTTGAGTAGCTTATAATCCTTACCATTTTTCGATTCGTGAACCGTCACTTTGCTTCAACCCAAACAATTATCATTTGTTTGAGTGCACTCAGTTCCGTTTTATCGTCCCGCATTACTGAGCGACGCCTGGTTGTCAGAGTTGTTGTACCTGCACATTCTTTGTTTGATTTGCGAGGATATTTCACATTCGAGGTGCGATATTTAATTTTCATTTGCACTGATTCAATTAGTACCGTATTAAATCCAGTTTTCACGAGCGTCTTCTCACTAACCGTTTCGAAGATAGATTATCTTCTCTGCCGTTGGATATTGAGAAAGGCATTTTCGGATTATTCGATTACTAGTAACTCGCTGTGAACCCTGAATCGTTAGCGAACGATTCAATATGCAGCACAGTCCGGCATAACTCGTAAGGTAGGACGAATGCGTTGATCATAGCTCAAATCAACTGGCCGTGCAACTGTTATGGCGAATAACTGCGGCATAATTAGGCCGTGAAGATGGTTTAGTTCAACCGGATGGTGCAGCTACCAATATCAACGCAAGGCATATGAATCTGAATAACAAACACGTGCAACGATGTCAACGTATATTATATAGTTCACAACATTTTTGTATGAGGTGAGGTGAGCGGCTGTTTGCCGATCACGTTTCCAGGATTTTGTTTTCGCCAACAGATCTCCTGAAGGCGTGACTGGAACTGCCGTTCGTTTGACCCAGATATGCCACGAAAGTGCCTCATAGCAAAGGACCAAAGATTTTCCATATTTTTCAGGTGGATCACTTTCTCGGGTTCTACGAAATTGTTTGAAAGATTGGCTGTCCAGTGCTCGTGACGAGCTGTTTCATCCAAAGCCCTGTAGGCTGTCCATTCGCCCGTGATTATCGTGATGGTCGGCTGAGAGCGAAAGAATTAAACAATGTAATCGTCTTACTCGAACACGTCTTTGGATAAGGAATAATAAGCTGGCTGTATTTCGTTTGTTTCCAAGTCAGACCACCATGAACACTGTGATTGCTATGCTGTTCTTAAACGTCCAGCGTAGCAAAGCTTCAACGCTTTTTCTAGCGTTAAACGGATATTTCCCAATATGGAATCTTTTCGAACGGAATAATGTCGCTTACATGGTTCACATTTCCGCCGATGGTTGTTTGCACACCTCGTGACCTAAATGGAGTTTTGAAAAATGCATAACATTTAAAGAAAATTATTTTCTGACGGAAAACGTAGCATAATATTCAGATGTTAACCTCACCGCAGATACAACGACAGCCCCATCATAGCATGCACCCTTGGCCCCAGGACGGCAACTCCGTATTCTAAACATGAATTGCAAACACGCTGAATGATATACCTGCCTGGATTGGGGTACTCGCCCGGCGCTGAAGTGTTATTAACATCGGGCCAAATTGATGACCCGTGGTCTAAAAAGGGTGGAGATCCTGAGATGGCGCACCACGATCTTAAAAGAGACATATGGACGGTTGTGTGCGATTATTGGGCTGTCGTATTAACGGCAATGGCTCAATATCAGAATGTGATGCTGTGGATTCCGTCGGAAGGTAATTTCTTTTAACTGTTCTGAATTTTACAAAACTCGATTTAGGTCAGGAGGTGTGCAAACGAGGACGCTGCCTCGGAGCGGATCAACGAAGGCCGGCCGCAGGTAACGTAGTATCTTAAATGACTTACGCTCACACTAGTATCTGCTCCGTCCAGTTCACTCACCTCGAGTCACGACGAAAATGAAATGGAAGTGTTGGAATTCATTTATTACACATTTTTGCGTTCCGTCCTGCTTCAGTAGAAGCCCTCTTCGGGCTATGTGTGCATCTCTAAAAGTAAGCGTTAGGTAACCGCAGGAGCGTGGCCTAACATACCATAACTAATGACGTCCGCGACATCACTCGGTATCACTTTCATTTAGACTCGTTTGCGCGGACGCAAACCACGGAACTCATCGTCCGACGTAACTGGATCTTCGGCAGTTACTGGTGCTGGACGGGGCCTCTTTTTTGGTTGCAATGTCGGAGGCAATAAGTTGCGTGAGGTGGATGCAACTGAAACCCAATAGTTCATGAAATGACAACGTACTTGGTGAGGGGGATGCAGCTGTCCAGTGCAGAAAGGGCAGTGCGGTATATCAGCAATGTTCATACATTCTGTGTGAAAAACTAGTCGGTCGCTGTCGCATCGGTAACCATTCGTGTTAACAGGCTCACCACAATATCCACATGGCAGCCCTACGTTAACGTTCTTTTCCCACCTTGGCTGCTTTGCACTACACGGTGGACTGGTGCATGAAAGCTATTATAGCCTTGAAAATGCGCCCGCCAGTTCGAAAATTAACAACCTGCAGCTTCGCCAACCCTTGATGCAGCATTTTATAATCCGGTTGAAATGGATTGGTAATAGCAGCAGGTACCTCTCGGCGAAACATGCTGCTTTTAGGCAAATTGTATTCCGCAAGCCACCATCGATGGATTGGGAAGCGGTCTAGAACAAATGAGGTTTTCGTTAACAACAACACACTTTATGGGTGGAAATCCTTCTTGAAAACGGACAGCATGTGAAGGCATGGTAACCACAAGGACCGGTAGAATTTGCACTTACACGTGCCTTCACTTATGTCCACAGTATCCTGTACACCCTCATGGTTCACTCTAAGTTGAAAATTGATATTACGTAAAGTACGGTTATCTTGGACTCGTCTTGTTGTTCGCAACGCAGTAGGGGAGCACGATTACCGGGATGCTTCAATACTAATTGGCTGGCGAATGTCGTCAACCGAGACAGTATATTTTTGACTTACACGTGGACGTTAACCACCGCACGGCGGTCACAACCATAAGTGCACTGCATATCAAACTCCCGCATTAGCCACTCGCTGTGAGACCAAATTTTACTGATGGCCGTAGCTAAATGGTCCCGTGGATGACTGCGCTTCTTAATTCGCCCACTGGCATTCTCCAGTCTGTTGTTTGTTCGATTTCCGAAGCGAACAACGTCTGACTGTACATGGATAGACCACTTGGGCTTTATATAAAGCCAATTGCACGTTAAGTAGTTCAAAACCTTCGGGTCCGTGCGCTCGATTAACGCAACATCTTGGCTGAACCTTAAACATAAAGAGACAAACGTTTTCACTCACTCTTCTACGTTATCCATAGTTGCCATACGATGAAACAAGTAGCGACTTTTAAATAAGTTGGTCTAAATGGAGATTACAGGATCAACGACACCAATTTACGTGTTTCCTCACGGCATCTCGAACGTGGGAATAACATAGCATTATGTCGCACCCAAACACGACCCGCGCTGCTCGCATTTGGGCCGCCATTTTGTCCATTACAAATGTTCTCACATGTGTGTGATCCCCCATCACATCACGAAATATTTCAAACAACCGACGGAGGGAAGCGTACTTTTCACTCCAAACGTAACCATACATCACAGGCCTTCCATGGCCCATCCCATCTGTGACAAGGAATCGGTATAGATTCAAGCTGCAACCGCACATGTGAACCGACATAGTACCCACTTGTGGTGGTTAGTTCCATGCGTGGCATCAACGTTGACTTCACCGGGGAAACGTCTGGACAACTATACTTGCTCCTTCCGCACGAAGCATACGTGCGTGTATCTATCACCATCGTCTTTGAGGACACACAATATGCCATTTTTCTTTACGTGCTCAAGAATTTGGAGTAGGTTTTCTGCAACATCTACGTACACAAACCAACATACTTTTCGTCAGAGGTCTTAAACGATGACGGATGTTGCAAATATCCATTGTAGTTATGTACTTGCCATAACCACCCGCAGCAAACTGCTTTAAGTCCGCAGTTGGAGTAATGTACTCGAACAAATGCATAGAGTCGCTCACATCACTCGCAGTGAGCCGGCGATTTGTTGGGTGCGCATCGTACAGCAAGGCAGTTAGGTCATGGTTGTGCTCTAATGTAAAAAGGCTAACAACCAACACCGTTTTCCTCCTGGTGACGTTAAAGCGTGATTGACAGAATGTATCACGAGAACTGAGCAATGGAAAGTAGGTGAACTCGACTCACTAAACACACCGTAGTCCGCGGCTTTCACCCTGACGTCGCTTGTACTTGGTACACCTGTACACCATCTACCACGTAACCTCAGTAGTACACACACTCACATTATCATACTTCAAGAGTCCATTGTTCGATTTTTTACTTGAACCGAGCACGTACAAAACACTGTTCCTTCATATGTTTCTCCAAACAATTTCGAAATTCTTGGAAGCTAGAAAATTCCTGATCCTCGAATAGATCTTTGAATCCCTGAAGAGAATCCACCACCTAAAATCAAATTAAAAACAATTACCCACTTATTAACATAGAACGATTAACTATTAGTCGGAAATGAACAGATACCTCACATGACAACGCATAATTGCAATCACAACACCCACCATGAATAATTTCAACCTTCGTGCGAAGTGAAGGACAAACCCATTAACGGTCGGTTGAAACAAACTTTTCAACGCTCGTCAACCTTTCTGTTTGGGAAACTGATGATTTTCAGTTTCTTAAAAGATGCCACTGAAATATGGCCCCATATTTCCGGATCCCTCATAAATTCGCTGCTCTAGGACAGCTTTTTTTCCCTACGGATAATTTTCAGCTAAGAAAGCCAACATGTTGTTTTGGTCGAAAAAAATGGCGACATTTTTTCAACAAAAGTGCGAATGTGGGCAATTTTCTGGTATAGCTTACTTTTCCGATTGCAACGTAGCTACTACACTCGATAGTATATATATATATATATATATATATATATATATATATATTTGTCCCGCAATGTGCGTTTTGATATTTCATGAAAAATTTGAAGAATCTCTTTTCGCTCCTAAATGGCCGTTTTCAACTTGCTTCGGCCCTGAAGCACTATACCGGAGAACTACACAGCTGCTGTTGTACCTGTCGTAATCTTTCCAGCTTGGAGTGCTCTTTGATTCCATTCTTTCAGCAAGTCGCCTCGTCTCCATTTCAGCGTAAATCCTGATTTCATGAAAAAGTTAACAACAGTGATACCAACGAGTGGCGAAACAGTGAACTGCCCTACGCTTGTAGCCTTATTTAAAAAAAACTAGTACGCATGTTTCAACAACGGTTGTAAGAATTATAATCACGCTTTCCTGCATAATTACGTCCAAATTTGAATAAAAGCATGTATTTCCACGTCTACAATGTCCATTTCCACTATATTTTACCTTCATATTACCGGAATAACGTAGATTGTGACCCTGCGTTATTTTTCCATTAACCCTTGTGCCACTGAACTATCGCACATTTCTTGTTTACCTCTTCGGAATATTGGAACAGAGAAATCTTCAGAGAACAGATGTGTAAGATTTTAAAATATGCAACATGTCACTAATTTTCGAAAACTTTTTAGCTAGAAAGTATATTTTTTCACTGAAAGGTGACGGAGGTATTCACAGTCTGCCTATTACACGCAGCGAAGGAAGCCATGCTAGGTAGGGAACAAAGATGGTTTAGAAGGAAGTGGTTGAGGATGTTACGCCTTAATAAGCGCTCCATTATCTTGCACGGAATACTAGTGAGGCTGGTTGGCCGATAGCTCGCTGAAGAGCGCCGGTCACTCGCTTCAAATATGGGCGTGACTGTCGCCTCTTACCATGCACCAGAGAGAATGCCAGTCTGCAGTATCTGGTTAATCAGCTTATAAAAGTGATCTGACAGACTAGCAGCTGCTTGTTTAAGAGTTCTGGGATGAATTTTGCCAGGACCCACTGCACTGCAAGAATTCACCTTAAGTAAAATGTCCTCAATATCCAGAACAGAAAACTAAACGGTAACGAGTGATTCCTAGAAATTCTGAAGCGGAAAGATAGGATGCCAGTCAGGTTGTGCGACGTTGTAGACTGCCAAGTAGTAATCCCTGAATAACTCGGCCGCAACTATGGTGTCAGACTAGGTCTCCTCGTCGGGCAGTTGCAACGAAAGAGCCGAGGGTTTGATTTTCTCCTAGTCGTCGCAAATACTTAACTAAGAAGTTTTTATTTCCGCGAGCTTTGAGGGGGACCTTATCTTGTGCGTGTTTGATGTGCCCACGGATCTCCCGTCTGCACCTATTTCTTACGATGTGGAACGCGCGTAAGTCTTCCGGGTTCTCCGTAAGCTTGTGCTTCGCGAATAAAAGGGGACAGTCACCAAGGGGACGACGTACTCTGCGCGGGAGGGGTGGCCGATAAGAGAAAGCGCACAGTTTACACGGCACGAATAAGTCGTCCGCTTCCTTATTTGCGCCTTGGAGTGCACAGTAGTTCTGACCCGCGGAACCATAGTCAAAGAGCAGTGAACCTCGGTAGCTCCTCAGGCTGTTAAAATCAACTTGATTGAAGTGTCGAACTGTAGACTTCTTTACTGGTGGTTATGACCAGTAACAGATAAGATCAAAGATGAGCAGAGGTTGGTCATTCTGTTTAAGTGGTGGTTTGATGATCACTCTGTCTACCAGGTGGCTCTCATTAGTAATGACTAAATCGAGCAGAGGGGGATTATGACCGGGACGATGTCGCGTGGTGTCGCTGACATATTGTTCCCGGGCTGTCCGTCGTACTAACGTCCATGAGGAAGTCGAGAATCCGCTTTCGCATTCCTGGTGAGAAATTGATTTCCAGTTTATATTAGGAGCATTGAAGTCGCCCATAATGAGCAGATGAGTGAAGAGTTGTCCTAGAAAGTTGTATAGGATCACGCGAAGAGCGTCGTCACCGGAGACGTTGGATGAAGGAGAGCGGTAAATGACCTCCGCTAGGAGTGAGTGTGGATCGCGCGATGTCAGTCGAAGACACGGTGCCTCACATTTATCAGAGAACTGAAAGCCATTGATAAACGTAGATGTTGGGAGATGCTGGTGAAGGAAAGTATCGGAGCCACAATTCACCCTCTAGTGGAGTCAGCCCGGTAAATTGAATATCCGGGGACACTGTTCACTCTCACTGATGTCACCTTTAAGCCGGGTCTCCGTGAAAGCAAATATGTGCGGTTGCCATTAGTTAACTCTCTGATTTCCGGTAATTTGTTAAACAAACTCAGAGGGCTCGTATACATATACTCGAGAGCTACTTTCCCACATGAATGGTGAGAAAAGAGATAGTCGAGCGCGAGGAGAAGTTTGTGAAATAAGACTTAGAAGTGGGTATAGTGGGGTGATCATGCTCGGTCTGGGCACCCAAGTGGCTCTGCTGGCCCCCTTATGAAGCTGCGGACGCGACGTCGCTGCTCGTGCATACGTCAACTCCCCAACAGGAAGACTGACCAACACTTTCGGTGTCGCCAGTTGCGACCCCTGTACACCTGCTAAATTCCGCCTTTTTTGGGGGGTGTTTGAGTGTTTTCAACCACGGAAAATTTGACTTTCTGTTCATGGAATACAGGGCTTAAAAGAGGGGTAAAGTGCGCTGTTTGATGGGGCTACCGCCAGAGATACCCTCAGGGACGGGCAACAGAATTCTTTCTGAGTCACAGGCGGCGGCCCCGGCAGGCCCCTATCGTTCCGAATTCTAGGAAGGAAGAAACTTCTGTGAGGCCTCTTGGTGGCTTTTGGCTTGGGTAACTCAGTGAACGGCATTTGTGTGGCATCTTGAACACCTTTGCCCGTGCTTGGGGCGTCGGCCGTTGGAATGGCGACCACAGAAACAGCGTTCTAGCTTTCCACCACTGGCACATAGGCCTGAGTGGATATCCCAGGAACAGAAGTCACGACCTTTGTATCCAGTTGTAGTTTCCGGTCCGCCATGATTTGTAACTTAGTGTTAGTCCGTTGATCGCGTTTCTTTTTTTATTATGTAGAGCGGTCGAATGGTACGCCACTCAGGTGGACGTTGGTGGATTTCAGAACCTCCAATCTTCCCACCACTGTTTCGGGACTCAGCACAGCTGGCAAAGCTACCAAAAGGCCGAGTGACATTTGGCTGCTTTGACGCGTAGCCTGCTCGCGAGTACGAGAAGTTTCGAGGCCTAGGGAGAACGAAAAAATTAAGACTGACTTAGCTAGTTCGGTTGGTGAAGACGTTTTTGGAGAACGGCCCCACAAAACAACTCTCCTTTCCCTGAGAGTTTTTCTTTCGTATTCGACGCTGCCTCCCTTATATGTGTAGTTGAGGAAACAATTGCCTTCTTAGTGACCGCAATGCCAGGGGGGACAAGCGCTATGTGTTCATTTAGAGACTGGCGTTCCAGGCTCATTTCGGACAGAGTCTGCTAGCATGCCTCCCTCTTATTCCCCATATAGAAAACAGAAGGACATCAAGTGCTAGGAAAAACGGTTCCAAAGTTACAGTCGCAGTTTATCTGCGTCGCTTCACTTTTCGTGGCGCGTACGTGACCACTCGACTGCAAAGCAGCGCCTTGACTTTCGTCAAACGCACAGTTAATGCAATGTAAAATTTAAAGCGGAAGAAGCAAGCTGTTTGTGCTGGTGTTAGCTGAGGCCGGTGCATTTGAAGTGATACCACTCCTGGCACTGATGGCACTGCATACCGTTCGGCACGGACATTTTGCATCCATAACGGCCACAAATGCTCGCTGCCTCAGTCGTTTGAGTCCCAGCACTGTTAGATCTTAATTGCGTCAATGTCAATAGAAACAGACGATGCACGATATAAAACAGATACACAAACGGATACAATGCAACACTAAAGTTTCAATAGGTAGATGTTCAGTATGTTATTCGGTAACGAATAACAGTAATCGAATGCAATTTTTGATGCACAGGGCATCAATAGGGCGAAAAAGGCGTAGACAATAACAGCGAGGAAATTCAAATCAAATGTCGAGTTACCCGAGCAAGAGGATATTGATCATATGACGGAAGTCGGTGGTTAACTTGCAGGGGCGTCACTGACCAACCTAGTTGAGTGATCCACCCTTCAGGAAACAGATCACGTGCCGATCTGGCTGTCGTTGTTACAGGCTCCAGCATGTATAGACACGCTTGGATTGCCACGTGTTTAAATCATCCGCTAGTTATTTTGACTACTGACAACATTTATATTGCTTAATTGCATATCTACATTTTCTCGTTTGTTTGACCGTCCAAGGTCACAATTAACAACAACCATTTCCGGTCACTGGCTACTGGTTTGCCGTGCTTTGCTTCTGTTGTGCTTTGCTTACAACTTGCTATTCCGGTATGATTACGACATACGTCGCTGTCCAGCAGTTGGTTTTCTGGCTTAATCAACGTGGAGAATACGCACGTTTCTAGATAGAAACGTTACAGTCCTCCACAAGCTGTAGTGATCTCTGAGAACAGCTTAATTTTTGTTGCTATTCTGTTGTACAATTTTACATTTTTTGACAATGCATGTTTGTGCAGCTCAGTTTTACGCCATAGTTTCGCTAGCGTGAAAACTCTTCACTTCTTCGCCTCATTGCTCACGTGATCAGTTTACTTAATTTTGGCTAATTGACGGGAACGGCGATGGTCGAACACGACAATGTTGTTGATATCTTCCTTCCGAACAGGCCACGCTTCCCAACCATACAACAAAACAGGACGTACACAGTCGCAAGCAGATTACTTACAATGAAGAAGGTTTGGGTGGAAATGCCCCGGTCTTGAAGCAGCACTTTGCACCTCGAAATTGCGTAGCACACCCCATACAACCCAGCCCGGCCACCTTGTTCACCATTGCCTGCAAGTCTTCGACAGAAGGGCTATGCATTTACCATGTTCGGCGAGGATACCAAGCTCTTAGATTTGCATACTCTAGGTAAATCTACCTTAACAGCTCTTCCATTCTTGAAGATTGAGCTGCTGCTGTGATTTGTCTATCTTGAGGCCGAGTTTGTTAGCAACCGAATTTCTTCTAATCAGGCGAAGTTCAGCCATTTAGTGTCCAGACTTCCTAGAGAATTCGCTATGCAGCTGCGTGACTTCCCCCTTACTCAACTTGCCGAACATCGCTACGACACCCTTATGGAGGCCGTAATCGAGCGGGTAAGGCCATCAGAGAAGACTCGCTTACAACAGCTTTCAGCGGATTACAGCTGGACGACAAGCCACCCTCTGCGCTGCTCCGTGAGATGCAGCAACTTCTTGGTGGCTCCCACATGGATGGGTCACTGTTGCGAGAGCTGTGAATGCAGGGGCTGCCGAAGACAGTCTGCGCTATTGTGTACGTAGCCCTCTCAAGACCGTTGTCAGAAGCTGCCGAAATTGCCCAACAACAAGTGCTGGAACGCTTCCAGCCACTTCTGCACAATTCTAATAATCCCAGAACATGTGCCATTCCTACAACCTCAGCTACGAAACGGCCTTGCAGAGATCAAAGCCCTTTGGGCGGAATAGGCTATCTTACGCAGAGACTCAGGCAATATAACAGTTAGCCGTTTCCAAAGGCGATCCCCACGGCGTCGGCATACCACCAGGTCGCGCTGTCAACGTAACTTAGCTTTGTAAAGGCTTCTGTTGGCATCATAAACGACATAGTACAAGACCTACTAGATTCCCAACCCCCTACCCTTTTCTCTCATCACTTCGGGGAAACCAAACCGCGGACGCGTAATGGCGACGGACATCCGGCGCATCAAACCCTAGTCGCCTTATGTTTTTTCGGGATTTTTCCACAGGGACCGTATTCCTGACTGACACAAGTGTGCAGGTTAGCATACTCTCGCTGGCCCCCTCCGAAACGACACAATCAGGCACCCCTCATCTCCATGCCACCAACGGTACCGTTATCCGGACTTTTGGTCGAAGTTCGCTGAAATTGGACTTAAGTCTCCGAGGAGACTTTCGTTGGATTTCCGTTGTTGCTGCCGTTCCGTTCGCCATTATCGGTATCGATTTTCTCCGGCATGTAGACCTTTTAGTCGGTACGCGACGCCAGGAGCTAACGGGCGCCGTCATATACCCAAACAATAAAGGCAGTCGCACGACCGTCGCAGCCATCAGTTATAATTACGCGACACTGGCTGCCGCACCGTCTTCTGCGGAACTTTTCAACAATTAACCCCAACTAGTCCGGGTATCGAACGCCGTGCCCGTTACTAGTTCCAGTGTCGCACACCACATGGGAACCGAAGGCTCGCCCGTACTAGCTAGGCTCCGCAGTTTGACTAGGGCAGAGTTTGAACACGTGCTCGAACTCGGGGTCAATCGCCCTTCCGATAGTTCTTGAGCCACACCATCGCACTTGGTTCCCAATAAATCGGGGGATTGACGTCCGTGCGATGACTAACGCAGTCCCAATAAAGTGACAGCACTTGACAAGTATCACATTCCACACGCAGCCTCCCTTGCTGGCAAAAAACCCTTCAACATAATTGATTTGGTCCCCGCGTATCATCAAACTCTAGTGGCGCCGGAAGACATGCCCCAAGCCGCTGCGATTACTCCATTTGGTCTATTCGAGTACTTGTGAATGTCATTTGGATTGACTAGGGCCACCCAGACTCTTGAACGAGATCAGGTGGTTGCTCCAGAAGGCACGGCAGTCCTTAACAAAGTGACGCCGCCTGTAACTGACTGCTATTGTAGTGGCCTAATCAGTCAAATGGTAAAAATAACCAAAATATAGTAGTATCAAAGAAGAGTCGTAACAGTTATGGATAGGCCCAAAGATAGACGTACTCACTGATAAGTCAAAGTCCGTTAGGTTTAACAGACCACTACCAGATAGGAGGACAGCGCCAGAGATGAGATTCGTTGGACGACCGATAGATTAATTCCGATGGCAGATAAATGAGAAAATT
>LUCH01018227.1:0-16808 GCA_013368495.1 Paragonimus heterotremus
TTATTATGAATTAGTGTGCCATCTGTCTCACTGATAGCTTCACTGACAGACGGCCGTTTTGGACCGGTAGCACGTGTCGACCCAAGGGGAGCAGCCAGATCCGAGTAAAACGCGTCTTTGATGCCCACGTCACTGCAGTCAGTAGGAGCGTATGCAGACACAATGAATATATTTCTGAAAGTCTTGCGTTTATAGTTGGCCTTAACGGAACCTGCCAAGCGGACAGCACAAGGGCTACTGTTAAGAGGAATCCAATCTACCAATGAGGCTGCGGTCGTCGAGCTGAGGACTTTACCCACTCCAGTCTGACCTGTAAGAACGGCCGTGGAGTCACCCAAAATGTACAACCAGTATCGGGTAGACAATGTGAGTGCTGTTAGTTCCATACGCTGACTACTGTCCTGGATTCTAGTTTCCGAACACAGCAGGTATCGACATGCAATGAGTCTAACGTTCGTGTAAAAGCGCCCTGTTGATCCACCTGTTTTAGAGTGTTGTGGCTATTCATGTTTGTGTGTGGGCTGAGATACTGCCAGGACGCCCAGACCTAGACAGGAAAACGATTAGGGTTCTCAACCAAAGCCTTTGGCTCAAAAACCTATACCGCAAGGCAGCGGGTGGTTGGTAGTGTACCAGATCTGGTACGTTTTCTGGAAGAGGATACAAATCTTCCCACCCCCAACCTGGGGGACCAGGAGACTGGTTTGTCAGACCTCTACCTATTGGCCTGCCGGGCATGAGTGACTCTGTCGGTGTGGTGGCCACACCGTCCAGTTTAGCCAGATAGGTCATCGAGATGCGCTAGCCGTCACACCGCGTCAAGGTCTAGTCTCGTTGTGACAGTACATCGGATAGAGGCAGTAGCGTCACAGTAATACCCGCTTCATTTGCACCTAACTTTTAAGGTCACCTACGACTGACATGTCGAATCAGTCGTTCGGCATCCATTACGGTGTCCTTGTGACTAGTGGTCACTATAGCTAACCGGTCTTGTGGTCCGTCCCTAAACTTTAGGCCATATACTCGGTTTTCGACCCTGAACAGATATTTTCCCGACACCGTGTCGGCAATTACAGGCTTTCTCTAGGTCAGTATTCTTCATAAAACCGCTGGGTTAACTCAACCGTAGCTTATTGTACACAGTGCTTTCAAACGCTGTAGTAAAGTTGCTGGACTATCCTCACTAGTTAGACTGGATAGTATTCAATAACTGAACAGTAATTTTTGAATCACCTCCTCGGTCGGTTTCGCTCCCTAACTTTCATAAGCGCGCTGCTGAATGTGGGAATAAAACGTCCCGACCCCTCGTTTGGTTGCAGATTACACGATCGCAAGTGGACGTACTCGATTTTGTACGGCGCAAAACGTTGCTCAGACGTGAATGACGTGTCGCTGACGATCACAGGCTTACCGGGATATCCAATTTTACAGAGTGGCCGCTGAAGCACTAAAATACCGTTAATCCTCGTTGCACGTTCCACTTAAAATATTCTCGGCCACTTAGAGTGGGCGTCGACCACAACGAGACAGCTAGTTCAACGGAGCGGGCCAGCAAGCCCAATACGAGACCATGGACGCATTGGACTGGGTCAGGACTCTAAGCAGAAGACTGAGGAAACAACTTTTAACCATTCTTTCTGCTGCGGTACCAAAATCAATCTCGCTAACAAAATTTTGGGGTTGGGGTTTCATGCGACCGATCCCAGGATAAATTGTATGGAAGTGCTCCAGAACCGCCTGATAAAGTGTCACTGGAGTGACTTCTATCTGCATTATTAACTAACTGGCTTATGGTACAGCAACAGCTGACGCAATTCCCTATTTAACTGAGATGTCAAACAACATTCTCATACACACCCGAATATCTGTTGAGAAATTTCCTTTTGATTTTCATGAACAACAAATCTAGTTTGTTTGAATGCAGCTGGTAATACGCGAAAAGCTTCAGTGATGAAGTAGTTAGCATCATTCTCGATTGTAATGACTGTCACAGTCTTATTAGAAACAATGCGCGAGTCAGTCATTCGTGAAAGAACATCTGCGAGATCAAAATTTGAGGTGCGGCGGTGAAGAAGCGAAAATACCTGCACTTCAATAACATTGTTGCAGTAGAGTGGTTTGATATACCAAAAACTTGTTAAGCCGAAAGTAGAAAGTGGCGGCTTGTAGATTGTGAGCAGAATGAGGCCAGACCTTCCCTTTCTACCTATCCACAAATATTTCCAACAGACCTGATCGCTCGTACGCGGCTAACGACTGCTCTTCAGAGCCGTCAAGAAAAACGTGTCGAGCATTCACAACATAACTTGGTGCGCCTGAGGCAACTGCAACGTTCAGGTTATCATCAGATTTAGTGGAAAGGAGAGCGGAAGTAAGCACTGACTTGATACTGCCAAATTCTCCTTGATGCGCCTGTTATCACTCATCGCATTCACAAGTAGGAGAAGGTTGTCAGTGGTTAACCGGACCCAGCAAACACAGGGGAATTTTTGAATCGTTGGAAGGTGGCATATTCTGACTTGCAATGTCGTTAGCAAAATCGAGAAGCAAATTATTCTGGTTGATTCTAAATCCCAAATGTTAATCGACAGAAACAAAAACGCACCTTTACTTAAAGTCAAATGGCATCTGCAATTCTTTACTTTCTACAAGACAACTCATTCTGTCAAACAATTCGTCGGTAGTCCAACCAATCATCATAATACCACCCAAGTATACTGTTGCTCCTGAAATGCTAGCCAACATTTTACTCGGCACACGCTGAAGGGTTAACAGCAACCTGCCTGAAGCATTGCGAGCCAATTCACTCGTGAGTTTGCACATAAGTCTTACGGTTATGCACCAGAGTTTATGGAAAATCAAAGTGTTATTTGTAGTGGTGTACAACTGCAGACTGGCGTAATGATCACCAAATAATAATGAACTAAACCTTCTGCGAGTTGTGATAACTTTTTCAGAAGTGGTCAGTACGGCTCATTGGTTACCTGAACGCCAGAAGAACGGACTTTTTGTTTCCTGTTTATTAAGGTAAGCAATATTTGTTTTTATGACCTATATTATGGCACACTGTGCACCCCAGCATATTCAATGCACAAAACATTACGCAATAACATTCGTCACATTGCCACTAAAGCGGTTCTATACTGTTCGGTTAGACCATTGATCTGTTTGTCTGGTTTGCAAGACGTCGATTTCATTCATACAGCATTGTTCTCAGTTGTTTTATAACGATCTGATTGCACAAAATTGATGAGTCGTTGATATTCACCTGTGGAGTGATGTTTGGTTCTTACTCGATTTTAGTCAAAATGCGAGTTCTGGAAGCTGCACCCATCAACAATTGTAGACCACGAACGACAGCTAGATATTTAAACTGCTCATCCATGATGGAGCTCGGCTTGAAACATTAGCACTCGTAGTTGGCATTACCTACGTACATGAATAAATGATCATTCTCTCTTGTGATCCCGTTGAGGTGCTGACAACGGGTGCTGAGGCGTTAGGATTTTGTACCGAGTATTTGACCAAAGGTTTGAATGTTTTAATGATTTGAAATCTGTGAAATTTCTGGAGAAACGATAGTAATATGCAGTGTATGTTTAACAGCCCATAGCTTCTGTAAGAATAGACGGAGCCTCTCTTTTTCATCTTGACTAAAGAAATTCATGCGAAAAATGTCCCAATAGCGTTTCCAATGCGTCTCGAAGGTGACACTGACCATAGTGTCCAACAAGAATTCCGGAGTACTGTTTACTACTGTTTCCGTTGTAACATCGAATGACGGAGACGAAGCTGTTGTTGTCCAAGAGTCTGATAGTTCCTCTGGCCAACAGCTACATTAACTCGAGTTTGTGCTGTAAAATAGATTGTAAGTCCTCAGAAAATATCATGCAACCAAATATACAATGTCGCGTAATGACCACACGAATCGTTCACTTGGTGATCTTGTACATTCAGTTCAAAATTCTAGTGTCACCCGTGGCTGTAGCGAGTGGAGACACACGGTTGGTCATATGCATACTTAAGACAGAGTGATTACAGGGACCACTATCTGTGATACACGACAGTAAGCGAATATGCCTAGTAGTAAGTAAATGACCAATCGGGAAGCGGTAAAGCAGTAAGGGACAGTACCACCAGTGCGAAGCAAGGAGTGGGATCAATCAGAGGGTTTTGGAAAAGACGCTTGGCTCCAACCGTTGATCAGCTAATCACCCACAAGAAAAACAAATGGTTGTGGCAGCTGACCATACATGATAAGGCAACAACGGAGTGAATTTCTGTCAATAAGTGTTCATAGTCCGCTTAAATGTTACATAGAAATTTTCAGCTTATCATCCCAACCAGCAATCAACACTCGGTGATGCACAGTCATTCACTTCACTGACTATTTTTCTGCCAGCCTCCTCTTGCTGTTGAAACATGTGTAGTCAACCTGTCGGCTGTTTCGTACTGTCCCCTAATGACACAACTTCAGTCAAAATTTACTTGTCCTGTGTTTGATATCAACCTACTTTTAGTTGTTACACGGTCCGTTTACCGGTGCTGTCAGGTAGTGGAGTATGCGATTGTTTCACTGTGTTTCAAGTCGTGACAGTGTCTCCTGCAGACGGGAACGCTTCTGGTTAGATGCGCTGTTATAAAAGTCGGGCGGCAGTAGAGACAATGCTGTTCCTGTGAAAGTGTCCTCCGCCGGGTGGGGATCATTGAAGAAGAGAGCGCCGAACTAGTGAGGTAAAGTTGACCGATACAACTCCTAACGATGTGCGAGGAGTTAAGGCTGTGTAGTGTGCACAGCAACCGATATTTTTCCTCTCACGTATGGATGTTATAACAATTATCTTCAACCGAGGAACATAACCTGTTTTCGGAAATATGCTACAGCCCAGTTGACCTATTTCGATATGGTTGGAGGCAGTAACACCAATGATTGATCAAGCTTTGTGGTGATTGTATAATACCTGAAGTGGCTTGATCAATGTAGTTGGGGAATGTATTCAGTGTAGCTGAAAGTCAATTCAACAGAGAAAACGTGTGCAATCTACGGATTCAGGGTTAGACAGGTCAGTGTTTAGAATGTGTACTGCATGAATTACGTAACATAGTGTGATCCGGGAAGGCTTATTCCGTCATTTTATTCCACGTATACAACAAACTTTGGGTTGGGCAAATAAAAACATTATGAAGACTACCACCAGAAATCGCTGCATGTGGCGTTTTTTCAACGGGGTAGCATTTTTCTTGAGGACCGGCTCGAGAGCATCAATGACACTGTCGAATATTCTATGTTCTCAGCGCGCTGCAATGTCACCAAGCATGCTGACCATAAGTCACAAAAATGGGATGTGTGATTTTTGCTTGAAGCAGTTTACCGCATAATCTATTAATTTACAGACAATTGCAAACTTTCTTCTGTCGAACTGAAAGTGGACTGAGTTAGCAAACAAAGGAGTAACGGTCCTTTCGCATCTACGTAGGTTGCATGTTCCGAGAACAGTAGCATCCCATTTGTAAAAATTCAGCATGTAGTTAATGTCCTGAAAGAAGGTCATATGCTAGTGTATACTTTGCTGTTAACGTTCTTTACCCACTTCTGTCAGGTAGAGACCAAAAGACGGTGTCTTTGAAGACAGTCGTTCTCGAGAGTTTGTACCTTCGAGGTTCCACTCATTTTAAACTCTGTAACAACGACGCTGTTCAAATGATGTCAACCGTTCGCGTTCACAAGAAAATGTTAAAATCGGAATGCCTCGAAGATAATAAGTTTCCGCTTGTGTTTAATTACACTTCGAAAAATCTGGATGTACGGTAACGAATATCTACATTCGTAGGATGCCTCGTATTCAATTTGGAGAGGTATAACGCCGAGTAACTCGCGTATTGGTGAACGGACTTATCTACTTCTGATGGGACAAATTAGGCATTGCTGTTTGTTAGGAAAACTAACACGATTAGTTAGGTATGGTCAATTTTCCATAAGTTCGTCTGCACTCATGTGCCTTGCTCGACCTCTCAATGTTCATTGGTGAACTTGAGAGGAAGATTGTCAATCCAAACATGATTTTCCACGATACACCAGTGCCATCGATGCTCGCACTACGTGCTTCAAAGTAGTTGGAAGCTAACGCTAGACACATGTAACACGGTCTGTTCACCCAAAAGCACACAGCCATCGCCTGTCTTCAGTAAAGTTTGAGTACTTATTCTCAATCAACATGAAAGTCACGTGCTCTTACTTTTTGTGCGTTTCTGGCGAAATCAGATTGTGCACCGATAAAATTCTTATAGAAAGGAGGCTGCACATTACGGAAGTCGTGGGACGCCAAACAAAAGTCCTGTATTATCGTGGATCGATTGAGCTACATTATGATTTAGTGATGCACACAGGCATTTAACAGATTAAACTTTTGAATGCGTCTCGAGTGCTTGCATGTATCTTGGAGTTAAGCTCTGACGGCATAGTTTGAGTCAATCAGAAAACCTCTAGTTTCTTAGGTCTTTCCGCAATGGGACACTTATAGTTTCAAAAAAAAAGGCATTGTTCGCAACTTGAAGCTAGAAGAGTAATCAGTATCTGTGATGTCATTTTTCACGCTGACCCATTGTGTGATATTGTCCGTCCAGCTGAAGCGGCTGAATTGCTCGAAAGTGCGAAACACGAACAATGGGAATGATCAACAATTACATGTAGACGATTACTACTCACAAGAAGAATATCATAGATGAATCTGGTAGATAAGAAGAAAGTTAGTAAATAGTGTTTCTCTAATCACTTTCGTCAAAACTTAAAGGACATAAGGCATTAGAGGCCAACATTTTCGTTCATTCTGAACACTCACCAACGTAAAACTACTAAGTTTTATACGTAGTCGCAAAAAACAGCAACCACTGAACGAATCACCCATAGTGGCTTCAGTCCTTAGAGGATTACTGATGCAGTGAATGCCGTGGCAACGAAACCAATCGGGTTAAGCTCTTTTGCACTCATGAAACTGGATGTTGTCAATTTAGCACTGCTTGAGTGATTGCCAGCACTTTGGGATTGTCATTACAGACAATATACCCAGTTAGTTTGAATGTGTTTGAGACAGATTGAGCATTCGTAATTTCGGAACAACTTGTAAACAGCCGGT
Organism: Paragonimus heterotremus; assembly: GCA_013368495.1. Taxonomy (NCBI): domain Eukaryota; kingdom Metazoa; phylum Platyhelminthes; class Trematoda; order Plagiorchiida; family Troglotrematidae; genus Paragonimus; species Paragonimus heterotremus. The sequence goes on from LUCH01018227.1 coordinate 7,134, forward strand.
GGTTTGTTTCATTAGTGACTTTTCAGTTCCGACATAGAATCTTCTTCAATCCAGATGAACCAATTACAAGTTTGGTGATATTTCATTAAAATTGTGACTTCTGCCATCTACCCTCCTCAAAAGTAGTTGACCCCTTGACCAACCTGTCTAACATACTATATCGATTTCGTTTTTGCCTAGCAGTTCACCTGTCTCCGATCTTCTGTAGTTAGCAATTTGAAGTCAGTGTTGACCCCTGTCTATGTACACTTGACCCATGACATGTTACCATCCCCTTCATTTAGTTGTTGACGTCTAGCCTAATCATCTGGTCAGAGGGAGCTTCTGTGTCAGAAGTGAAAGGTTAAGAGTAAAAGAAATTACTAATTGTACACAAGTTGTTCTGAAATGTACTTAATTATTAGGCCGGGTCCACGGGATGACCGATTGTTAGGACGCGTCTGGTGATAGATGACGTTAGCTTGTTCGGGTTTAACACAGCAAACAGGTCATTTTTAGCATTGTACTTGACATCTATTTAGAAACACATTACGTCAATTTCGATAGTGTACAGTTTTGATACCTGCTTCAAGTCTCGTATGCTATTCATTGTTTCACATAGTGATGATCGCTTTTTGTACTTTAAATTAGTAAGTGCAGTGAAAACCACAACAGTCACATTACATTAGATTTTAAAAAGTGGAATGCTATTAGATCAGTTAGTGAGCCAACAACAGTCTCGCCGGAAGCATGATGCGTCTTAACGTGAGCTCACTACAATCGGTACACACATTTGTCAACACTGCCTAGTCATCCGGTGACTCCGCACTAACTGACGCTCTTTATTGGCCAGGATTTTACATGATCGAAAATCGACCAGCACTCATATTTGATCACAACGTTTGTATTCAAATAAACTTCCAGTCAGCCTGTTTCGAAACAAAGCTCTAGACTCGAGTTTCGTTTTTGTCAGAACTCGTCAACTGTTAATATTCATACAATGTTTAGGAGTAGAACTCCGGCCACGCTTTCATAAAACAACTATATTAATCACTGCGTTAACGACCTCAAATGAGGAACGAGTGAAATATCATACGCAAACGCACAAGCGCATTTGCACGTTACAACTGACGAGTAGTAAAAGTGACGAAACTCACGTACACAGCTGACAAAAATTTTTACGGTAACGCGACAGCTGCGGTCAGGTTTGAGAAATGTTCAACCTACAACAACAAAATACCCTACCACCCACCAGTAACCAAATTTTTACCATAGTATTATCATCATCATAACAGCCGTGAGCCTGATCAGAAAGCGCACAACTTTCTAAGTGGCTTGCTCGAATGATGGAGCTTATGGATACCAGCAGAACAGTTTTGGCCGTGTTGAATTTACTTGTGATAAACTCTACAAACCCCTACAATCGGCACACACAGATTCTTATCACATTTTCTCCATGTCCGGCATGAGGGCTTCGTGCAACAACGTATCGAACACACTTCTGGTTTCAGCAAGACTAAGTGACAATAAGGAACAGCGGCAAGACACTATCTGGGAGTTCACTTGGGAGGGTTTACCATAATCGAGCCGAGTTGGCGCAGGAAGTCCGCCAAACAAAATTTTATCGGTGTTCGTGAGCTTTGTCGTAATGATACAGATATGTGTCAAAAATCCTAATTATGTGACCTAGTTTTCAGGTTGGGTTGTTCTATTCCAAAAGAAGTCTTACGTTAATTGACGTTAGGCCCAGATCAGTTTTAGAAGAACTTATACCACCAATTGTAATGGATCACAAAGTCCAGGTTCAATGTTTGTTTGGATAACTTGCGTTTCGCAACCTTGGAGTTTCCGTTGAAAACAGAAACAACTTTTCTTTCCAATTCTTTTGTGATAACATATATATGGGTAGCTTGTCGTTTTTTCTTAAAGGAAACTTTCCTAATGAACCCATCCCCCCTTCGTATCAGTGATATACAAGGTTCTGTTTTCCTTGGGTGTCAACTTTTGGGTCCCTTGACCTGTTTTTCCTAAACTAAGACGTAATGAGTTCGGGCAAACCGATTCGGCTCTATCCATATCTTCCGACTAAACTGTTTACTAATCTAGGCAAGGATCAGTGATTCATTTTAATCAGAACCGCAAAGTTGTCGTGTTGGTCTGGCCAACTGTGAGATAATTACCGTGAGATAACACGTCGGTACATTCGTGTACTGCTCAGAATTATGCAGACAGTAAGCGTTGATGTTTAACACGTTGGCTGAGAATCGGCAATTTCATTTCAGAAGGAGGAAGGTCAGGCTTTGTGAGTGATTGAGTGAACAGTTTGTTCTGTGCGTGGGCGTAGCTACGACTTTTGATTAAACCATCAAATATTGTGAATGCTATCAGGACAAAAATTCTCTGACGTCGAACGGTGACCTGATCGAGCCGAGCCATTTTGCAGTATGCGAAGTAAACAACGAGTCACAGTGGTGGTGTCGACGTCAAAGTCACACACGCTCTGTAGCCATAGGTCAGGTGCTACTCACAAAACGAACCTGCACAGCTGTCACAGGAAAAGTGGGAACATATTAAGATATGCTGACTTTAAGGTAGGACATATGATCGTAAATGCAAGGTACTTAACCGACATTTAAGCGATGAGGGTGTGAAGAACGCTTACCAGAAGGCGTTGGTGAAGAAGTTGCCCAGTTCGAGTCAGATGAAAGACCCTAGCGAACACTGGGAACACATCGCCAAAGCTATGAAAGCATGCTGTGAACAGGCATGTTCCGATGTAGCTGTTCACTTGCGACAGAACTGGATTTCCGTCACTTCGATAAACCTCATGAACAAGCGTCGATCGATCCCACCTGGTTCTGAATATGATGACGACCGTCGAGAACTTAAACGCGAGCTGACTGAAAGCTTGTGCAAAGACCGTGAGCACTGCTTGGTCAAACAATCGCATGAGATGGAAAAAGCCCTTTTATCTGGGACTAGCAGAAAGCTTTTTCCCATGATCCGTGGTTGTACTGGCCGTCGAGTCGGTGTAAGTGAGACCATATATGAAAACGATGGTTCACTTATTACCAGTCAATGGCGCTGATTTGACAGGTGGGCTGAACATTTTGAAGAACAATTCAGTTGGCCTCAACCAGATCATGTGGACAACGGGATCCGAATGGTCAGGTATTGTGTTCCAGATGGCTCTTCGTCGGAAGCATAAGTAGTGCTGGAGCTCAAGTTATTGTAGCGTAATAAGGCTCCTGGTCCAGACCTCCTCTCTCCTTCTCTTTCCAAGGTTGATATCAAAACTGACAAAATCCCCCCAGACGATCTGAGAGACTAAAGAGGTGCCTCGTGATTGGTGCCTATCGACGGTCATTCCCGTTTTCAATAAGGGGTCACAAAGTCTATGTGACAACCATAGAGGCATCAGTTTGGTGTCTATTGCGTCCATGTTACTTGCTGGCCTAATTTTACGTCGGCTCACTAAGCTCAGAGAAAGTCAGATACGCAAAGAACAGGCAGGATTCCGATCCGGTCGGGGGTGCGTCGATCGAGTTTATACTGTTCGACGGATCTCGGAACATCAACACTGTTACAGACAGCCGACAGTCGTGGTCTTTCTGGACCTAAAGGCTGCTTCCGATTCGGTTGCTCTTAACATCCTTTGGAGCTGTCGCCTTCGCACGGACGTACCAGGGGAATGTGTGAATCTGTTGAGGTCACTGTATGCTCACTCTGTAAGCAGGGTGAGGGTTTATGAACAACTATCTCGGGGGTTCATCACTTCTAGTGGTGTTCGTCGGGAGTGTCCGATTTCCCCTTTCCTGTACAATTTTGTCATGGACGACATTCTGGAGGGTGCGCTTCACGAATCCAGTGGGCTTGGAGTTGAGCTTCTTCCTGGCGCTAGACTGACTGATCTGGAGTATGCGGACGATACTGTCTTACTTAGCCCTTCTGCCGAAAACATGCAGACCATGCTTGACAAGTTGAGTGACCGGGCTGGCTTGTATGAAATGCGCTTTGCACCTTCAAAGTGCAAAGTGTTGCTTCAAGACTGGGGCATTTCCACTCCTACTTTCTTTATTGCAGGTCATTCGCTTGAGACTGTGGACAGTTTCACACACCTGGGTAGCACTATCTCTTCAGGTTGTAATATTGTTGGTGAGATATTAGCGAGGATTGCAAAGACACGAGTTGCCTCTGCCAGACTGCATCATCTGTGGCGTCGGAAAGACGTCCGGTTGTCACTGAAAGGAAGGGTATATAATGCCTGTGTGCGCTCCATTTTGCCTTATGGTTCGGAAACGTGACCTGTTCATTGTCTCCGCCAATTGGCCCATATTAAGTGGACTGATTGCGTGAGCAATGTCGCCGTCCGCCGGCGCGTATTCCGGAATGCACGGGATGCGCGATCAATTGGTCAACTAATTACGTTGCACAGCTTGATATGGTTAGGTCATGTTCTCCGTATGCCAGTTGAGCGTTTACCGTACCGAGCATTATATACTGAGACCACCAACAGTTGGGTGAAACCATATGGTGATCAGGCAACAACGTGGTCACGAAATATGAAGACCTTGACTGCTCCATTGAGCAAAGTGGATAGGTGTCGCCTGCCTGGATGGGGTCCTCGTGATCACTCAAACCACTGGTTAGAGACGCTATCCGAGATGGCAATGTGTCGCAGTCAATGGCGTACCTGCATCCATACCATTTCTAGTTCTTCCGCTTAGTCTTCTTTTATTAATTCCCAACCTTCTTAGTAACGTTTACTTCTAGGATATTCCACGTCACTGTTGAGATGAGCGGCGGACCGATCTACAGTACCTTTTGGTCAGGCTCACGGCTGTTATGACGATGATGGGGGTTTTGAATTTGCTGCATATTGCATGCGCGGAATGCAAATAACTGTATAAGATGAGATTGGTGGAGGCAAAATGTAGGAATATTTTAAATGGTGCGGCGCTTAATGAGGGCGGCGCCTCAGGAAGTCCAGTGTACATATCTTTGAATTGATATGGATTAACAAACAACCGTCGGTTACTTCTAACGACAGATTCGTAAATGACGACTCAATATCCAAAGAAGTCGTGCATTGTTTGACTCCCGTCTGACCCCGAAAACCAGGACAACTGCAAGCTGTTCTTCAGGCAATATTTATTCATATAGTCTACCGCTGGTTTTATTAGTTTTGCCAAACATTCGACCGACATTGTCACTTGTAGTCCAAATGGAATATCATGCCCACGAACTTTACTAGTGTCCACACATCTGTAGAGTCTCAGGAGGCGTGGAGTTTTTGAGTATGATGATGTTTATAAACTTGTCTGCAATTAAAACTCACTTTTCTGGTGGTCTATCTATCACATATGGTTGACTCTGAGGCATATGGTCATAAGCAAACACCTCACGCAGAACCAAATTTATTCTGTAACTAAAGTCTTCGTAGTCCATCACTGCTACTCCAGATTATTTACAAGGGTGCGGAACAGTTACTTTCTGGCTTCAAGAAATCCGTATATTTCTTCGTTGTGGAACATACCTGACTATAGGTGTGATTACGAACGGGCGTTCAAGGCTGACAAGTTTCATCTTTAACCGGTTCCTGTTAAGCTGTGAGGCAAGCTGAAATTTAACCCCCTGAACTGGTTATTTGCCCTTATCGGTCCACCTTCTTAAGGTGTAATGCTAAACTGTACGACAAGGGACAAAACCTCAAGTTGAAGCTTATCCAGATGAGTCGATGATAACGTTAAGAGTTATTTTTTGGTGTCTGTCAGTGACGAGTCGTTTGTTAGGCTGCCAGTCAGCCAACTTTCAGGCTAGGTTAAAAGAAACAGCAGAGCAGTCAGCAGTTTTCAGAACATATTCGTCGTACTGAGGATTGTCCGTTAAGATGAGATCGTTTGTACAGGTATACAGTGCGGTATTTCGTTAAACGGCGTTAATGTACAACCAGATGAGAGCACTGGCTGTCCCCTTTTTCAAGTCATCTCTGAGCTGATTAACCGGCTCTATCTATTTGCCTCTTACATGCGAATGCATTTTTACATACGATGCATGAGAGCAGGACCTTGAAAATCATTCTGTCCATTTAGTCGTTTAACACTGCATATGATCAACGAGAGTAGCGAAATAGTGACATTCCGGAAACCGGTTTCTCCGTCGTGTTGACGAATCGGAGCTCCATATTCGCTTGGGTGAGATGTACAGGTTGTGCTTCGTCTTTGGGTCACTGTTATGCTGTTATCTATTCATTTATTTCTCCATATTTTCATTCCGCTTCTCTTTGTGCGGACACGCAGTCAGATCTCAGTAACTGTTATATGTTCAGGTGCTGGTTGCTTGTTTCTGATGTATGCCTTGAACCAGACGACTCTAGCTGGTAGGTATGACTAGCACACACTTTGGGTCCAGCACTTAGTTTGTAGTCTGCACTTTCACTGCAACGTGATATCTGATCAATGATCTGACCTACGCACTATCTGACTTTGGGATGTGTACATAGACCATTTCTTACTTTACAGCTCTGTTCACTATAGTGTCATGTGACCTGTAGGTGTGATATCTAACAGTGCCATCGATTGTGGTGATCCCAGAAGCTCTACACGAAAAACTATTCACCTGCTTTGCTCGTAGACAGATCTGGAGTTCCTTTTATATGCATCTCCCCTGTTCTATCCGCATCCGGAAATTGGTTTAGTCAACAGAATTCGGCCAATGGTGACTGGCCTTGTGTGCGTTCGTCCGCTAAAGATTTGCTAAGATTGCACATCTTTTTGCAAACCTCACGAGATGTCAACCATTCCTCGATACTTTAGCGAGGTCCAGAAGTCTTCTACTGATTTCCACCGCAGACTCAGCCTGCCTAATCAATTTTTTTTGGTCTGCATGGCCCCTTCGATGCTGCGGTTGCAGCCGGCTCGATTGACGTGGATGTCCACTTAGTTTTGGATGATGAGATTGTTGTGCAACCAATGAGTACAACAGTGACCTGTCACTTTCAGACAAGGACACATTTCTACACAATGTTCTCAGCGGGTATTTTAGTGACTTATCAGATGTAGAGCGTGGTGTTTTGCTAGAACTTTTCTACTTACACTTCCATTTTCTTACAGAAATCCACTCTCGTTTGCTGGTTATCAAGTTTCGCATAAACACAGAAATTTCTTCCTTCGGTAGCTTCAAAAACAACATTTCGGCTTCAGTCGTATGAAAATTCCAACGCGTAGCTAGGCCTATCAGCCCAACGTGGATGTGAAACCGGAAGACGGGCTCATTCGTGCTCAAAATTTACACGTTTCCAGAACACCAGTCCGAACTAAGTTACAACCCGCAAAGGGGCTGCTAACTTGATATCTTTGTTAGTCTTATCCATTGACTTATGGGTAGTGCAGCGGTAACCGTGCTCAGATGCAGTTTTCCTTGTAATTTATTGGAAATATCTGCAAGATGTGAAGTATGTTCGACTGTTATTGATAAGTAGTAGTTTGAATCCATTAGCTTCATATTATTTATTGAGATTGTGCCAGCTGGATGTTTTGCATAACATGCCTCTAATATATTCAAGATTCCGTTTGCCTAGTAACGTGCGCTCCAAACAGAGATACGGGGTTTTTCCATTCAGATTAAAATGGGCAAAGCATACCAATTCTGCGATATAGGTAGCTATTCCACTCTTCCACCTTGGATGTTCGACGCTTTCCTTATGTGCCACTTATTGAATCTCTAACACAAAGCTCCCAGTGCAAAGGCACACTCTCCTGACATATGTGCAAATATGGAGAAATCGATATCAAATGAATAGTTGGAGACAAAAATGTTTCAGCATGGAATGAAAGGATGTGTTTGGGTGCATTAATTTTGGGAGTGTTGCAGCACAGCTTAATCTCATGTAAACTAAGAAGCATAGGGCTGGATAATGCGGTGTCATGTTCAACGTACCGACCGTCACTCAACGGAAGTGGCCCAGGTAACATTAAAGGTAGGTTCTAGGCTTAAATAAATAATGCATATTAACTGAATGTATGTTGACTAACCGTTTACAAGTGTGTCCATGTACGGCCCTGTACAGTAGAGTAAAAACACTTACAGTTATCTGCTTCTTCTATGAATTGGAACAACGATTAATATTCTACATTGAACAATGGGAATCTTAAAAACAGCCAATTATAAACAAGGACGCTGTACCTGAAGGTCATTATGGATCAAACTGTCATTCGATGACAAATAAATCGATTAGCACGTGTTATCTGTTTCAACGCCTTACTTAGGTAAGCAGTTAAGTGGGAAGTGGGTGCGGCAACGCATACCATTTACGAGTCGTCAATGAGCTTAAACATTAAGTAAAATCAAACCACACACGTCATTCATCCGTATTTTTCAAAGGCGTCATCCCAACCCACCAGCTTCGCTCTTTTCTGACCACGAAAACCGGCACATATATTGGGTGCTTTAACCACACAGTGATGTTTATTGAAGTGTAAAAGCTTTTTACTCTCGATTACTCCGAATCTTATTCCACATTTATCGGAACGTAAGTTCTGATGTTCCGACGAGTTTTCAATGAAATTTGTTGTTTACCGGCAATCAACCGGTCGTCTTCGGTTCGCTTGATCACACGCATCCGATCAGTGGTTCTCAGATTCAAGATTCCCGGTACAGAACTCACGGAAAACAGACATGGTTTTACAAACAAACTTTATTTAATGCCCTACTCGTCGTATAACTATCATACTCCAGCAAATATAAGTCAAGGCGATGGGGAGACGAACGTGACAGAACCCTTAGTGTAATCTCATTCTAGCTGCAAAAATAGACGAAGGTCCTCAAGAACCGTCGGCTATGAGAATTTAAGCAATCAATGGAATGGACAGGCGCCATTCCTAATGGTGAAAACAGTAGTGTTGTTATCTCACAGAATGTAGCCTACAACCACGGAGGTAACATAGATATAGTATTTGGCACGTAGCAAGAACTTTAGTGTTAACTGTTTGCAGCAAATTTACATCCAAAAGATAATATGATTAGGTACGGTGATAGCAGAAAGATGGCTTTGATTTCGCAGGAATTTTAGGGCTTTTAGGAACGTCAAAAGTTGATCTCGCTACGTCAACTTGTTAGATGAGTGACGACAATAAGCATTCTACATAGAAATGTTAATATTGGGCAGCAGACGGTAGCCTACTGATCAGCTACACGTGAGTCACCCAACCTGAAAACTGCTCCTGGAGATGTGACAGTGAGTGTGTTTTCTCCGTTGCGCAAACAAAGCGTTATGGAGTTGAAGGCAGTTCTCTCTGTCCTCCAAATGTTAACGTTTATCGCATCTTACCTAAAAATAATGAGAAATGAACTGCTTGAACACTATATAGAAAGATGTCTAACCACGGTACCGCAAGCGTCCTGCACAAATTTTAGTATATATATATATATATATATATATATATATATATATAATTTGTTTGATAACGGGTCCTAGTGTGGATTTGAAACGTTACAATGAATCGTTCGCTACTCAGTGTGTACTCTTTTTGAATACTTTGAATATATATATATATATATATATATATATATGAACAGGGTGTTGGAATTGTTCTACTCTATGGGGCAGATTATGTAAACGAAATGCAAACCGTACTAAATGATAAGACCGGACTCGAGAAGAGGAGAAATGGGAGACAAAATCCTTCAATTATAGAG